>NSMO01014789.1:0-12473 GCA_002588565.1 Coelastrella sp. UTEX B 3026 | reverse complement strand
GTGTCTGCAATACCTACTGTTGCTACTGCTGGGTGTCTGCAATACTTACTGTTGCTACTGCTGGGTGTCTGCAATACCTACTGTTGCTACTGTTGTGTGTCTGCAATACCTACTGTTGCTACTGTTGTGTGTTTGCAAACCACCACAGAAGTCATCCAAGGCTCCTGAGTTGTCCCAGGAGAAACGGCAGAAGCAGGAGAAGCCCCTGGACTTCCTGGTGCAAGCAGCAGCTGTGGACCCAGCTACAAAGTGGAGAAGAGTGTTCCAACTGGGCAGGTTAGTTTGTTACTGGTAGTGCAGTGCTTGCAGCTGACATTGGATAGCAAGATAGATGTGCGGTAATTCGCTAGTGTCTTGGCAGCCCAATGTTTGCAGGTGGTTTTGGCCATCAGGACAGAGGTTTTGGGTTTGGGTTTATCCGCCATGTTCAAAGGCCCTTGGGTGTCGGTGGCTCTTAGAGACATACTACAGCAACTACCGACACACCAAACGTGGTCTCTGACTCTGCTTCATGCGTTGTGACGTTTGAGTCTGTTGCCTTTGCACATTGGTTGAGACTGTTGCTGTTGGAATTGTGTGTTTGCATGATTTGGATCATGGTCGCCTGCAGTGCACTGACATTGAGCTGCAGAACAACCAGTAAACCCAGCAGAGACAGAGGTCGTGCGTCTGTTGCCAGGCTTTTCAAGCAGCTGATCCTGTTTGGACAATGGCCACCTGCATTAAACGTGGCATTGCAGAATAGTATGTAAACCCTGTAGAGCCGCAGCCGCTGTGTCTTCGTTCAAACGTGTCACACCGCTGCCTGTGCCGTGTTGTTAACTGTGAAAGTGACTGAGCCATGCAACAAGTCAGATGGGCTGGCAGTAGCTGCAGTGTCATGGATGGAATCTCCACCCAAAGAGCTCTCTGTGCTGCTCATGATGACAAGCTCTTGACATGTTGCGTGTCCTGCAGTAAGAGTGAGCTTCTGTGTGTTGTCAAGCAACCAGAGGGCCTTGATGGCCCCACACACATCAGTCTGGTGACGGACAATGCCAACGATTTGGTGCTGCATTGGGGGACCAGTAAACCTGGTGAGGGCAGAGTGACCTGGGCGGCTCTACCTTACTACTTGTACCCTACTACTTGTGTGTCCTGGCTTGCTATGGTGCTTCGCTCGGCATGTGTATGTCGTCCTCAAGTGCATGCACTGCTACAATTGACAGTGCAGAGCTAGGGGATATATGTCATTGTTGTTTCCATATTATTTGTGTACATGGTGGTGTTATGATACCTTGGGATAGCTTGCTCGCTGATGAAGATCGCAAAGACAGCAGGTGCAGACCACCTGTTTCGGTCTATCCAACCAGAGCAGCTGGGCCAAGTAGATGTTCCAACTAGGAATTGCCATACGCTTGCAACTGCTTGTTTCAATCACATTTGATTTCAGAGCCTTGGCACAGTGAACATAGTCAACACTACAACCACTTTGCCCTGTAGTCTGGCCGCAACAATGCATGACTTGATGGCTACCGCACTCTCTGACGTTGTGCAGGCTCTCGTGACTGGCGTCGGCCTTCTGACAACATCCGCCCAGACAACACCATCGCTCTTGAAAGTGGCTCAGCCTGTGAAACTGACTTCCAGGACTGTGAAGATGCCGAGTGTGATGTTGAGATTGCTGGAGCGAAGGTGCCGCTGCAACGGATTGGCATTACTGTGCCTCCTGGCAGCCAGGACGTCGGAGGCATTACATTCGTGCTGCGCAGGTGGGACTTGCTGAACATGTGTACGTGTCCCGTGTAGCGATTATTGCCTTGGGCCGCTTTTTGTGGCTACATCATCCTCTTTTGGGTCTGTGTCTTTGTGGTGCCAGTACTGGACATAACAGCGCGATCTGCTAAATCAACGGAGCCTGTGTGATCGTCATTCCGTGTACTATCATGCATATGCAAGCTGAGTTGTAATTGATACCTATTGCTGGCTGGGCATGCTGACAGCAGTAAAAGTGACTGAGCCAATGCAACAAGATAGATGCTGACAGCAGTGGCAACTTGCGGCTTAAGCACAATCACAGTTGGCAATGGTGCATGCAAGCCTAATTGGAGTGTTTCTATTCTTAGCACTGCCGTGCTAATCAAACACGTTAGTATTATGACGCAAACAGCAAGTATCTTGTGCCATGACTGCTTGCTCAGCCACGGTGCCTATGCTTTGTGCTGTTGCTTGTTACAAGTCTGAGTCTGGCTGCTGTTATGACAATACCTGCGCTGCAGTGCTGATCAGACCCGCTGGTATCGTGACGCAAACGGCAACTTCTTCATTCCCATCCCCACCAAGCGTGGCGAAGCAATCGAGGAGACGGACCCCATGAGCCGCTTCCGCAATGATTTGGAGCGTAACATTGCTGACGTGGAATGCAACTCATATCATTGGACCCTCATGCACAGATACCACAAGGCCGCCGACATAATCAATGAGGTGTGTCGTATATTCAAGTTGTTCTGGGCCAGCGGGTTATTTGGTACGCGTCAGTGTCTGATGAGGTTTCGTTTTTTGATGTAGAATTGCCATTCGTTGGAGTTACCGCCCATGGCGGTGAATGCACATAGCTCTAACTTGTCGCCTGTTGATATTGAAGGCTAGCTGCTTGATAGTTGTGCATGTTCATTACTGGATACATGGCTTGCTGCAGCAGGTGGAGTGGTGTTTGGCAGTACTGCTGGGCATATGCCAGCACACAGTCTTGCACAAATGTTGCAAAAGCAGCTGTCCAATGGCAGACGGGTGTACACACACATGTCGAGATCAGGCGGGCCCCAACAACAGGACTTAAAATGGTGTCTCTCAACCAAATGCCAGTTGGTCGGGAATCACCAGTTAGGATGTTATCGGGTGGGGTGTGTGTGATGTTTGAAAGCATCACATTGTGATGGATCACTGCTCATCAGTGAGCTGTGATTAGGTGTCCACAGAGCTGCTTCTTGAACACTGTGAGACTGCTATTAACACACTGACACTTCGTGGTTTGCTCTGTGTGTGCTGTGTTAGGTGATTGATGGATTCTTTGAGACTGATACCACGGAGGCCATGGCGGATATCTACGTGTGGTTGAGGTACAGCGCCAGCAGGCAGCTCACTTGGCAGAGAAACTACAACACACAACCACGCATCCTGTCAGCAGCACAGGTAAGGACTTCTGGCTTATGGGGTCAGATGCTTGGGCAAAATGTGGTGGCTTAGGGTTCCTAAGGCGTAAACCTAAACTACCACACGCCACACAATCTGTCATAAGCACAGCTAGGGATTTCCAGCTCCTGAGTCAGCTGCCTGGACAAGGTAATGCTTGATTTGCATAGACCTATGTCCAAGTTGGGATCTATTGCAGGCAGCTAGTGTGTTGACATGCAATAATAACATGCAACCGTACATGCTGTGAGCTCCCAAATGATAAATTGTAGGATATATTCACTATTTGCATACCACCTTAATGTTAATGCCAAAGATGCCCGGGCTGTCAATATGCCTGTGCTTCTATGTTTGTGAAGTTGCTGATGCTATCGCATTAACAATCGCATGCATTGTGTCATCTGTAGGAGCGTCTAACAAACACTATTGCTAATGCTCATAAGAAGGTCACCGGGGAAGCACAGGAGTGGGTGAGGCTGATGTTGAGCTGTGTGGGGAGGGGTGGAGATGGACAGAGGATCAGAGATGAAATCCTTCATATCATGCACAGGTATGTGCGTGGATGTATGTCCATTTGAATGTCCGTTTGAATGTCCGATTACCTGCCATTGGGTGGACTGTGTTGCTTGTTGCAACGGCCTGTATCCGGTCATTGTGTTGTGTTTTTGTGATTGCAGAGAAGTACATCAAAGTGCGTTGCGTGGTATGCAGTTACTAAATCTGCTGACAGCAGATCCTGTGTGCAGGTGCCTTCAATGCTTGTACGGGGTATACATACCAAGGGTTTCGTTGTTACACCCTGTTGACTCAACACTCTCACTGGCCACTGCTATGTGAGTGCTGTAAAGGTGACTGAGCCAATGCTACAACAAGATAGGTGCTGTGTTTCTAGTCATATCTGTGAGGCGCTTCTGTGGCCTGCTCTGGAGTAACACTGCTCCTGCTGCTGCTGCTGTCACAGGAACCATATCCCTGAGAAGAAGGGTACCTGGATGGAGGAGTGGCATCAGAAGTTACACAACAACACAACACCTGATGATGTGCCCATCTGCTCAGCTTACATCGCTTTCTTGGAGGTAGGTGTGCCAAAAGCATGCATTGCGTCCGACTGTTTGGCTCTACTGTATCTCAACATCCGATGTTGAGTCAAGCTCACCATGCCAGACTCAAGATCTAGGGTTCAGGGTGCACATTTAGGGTTGAGGGTACATGCTAGTACTACCTCCACCAGCAGTAATCAGCTCCATCAAACATTGGCATCAGACACAGAGCTTGGAGAGCTTTCGGGGGCTGCTCTTGACCTGCACAGGCAGCCTATAGAGTACATGCTCTGTTTTTCAATGCGTTTGCTGTGCTTTGTGGTTTGTTGCAGGCCAATGGTGACCGCAATGCTTACTGGCGTGTTCTATCAGATGCTGGCATCAGCCGCCAGCGCTTGGAGAGCTTTGACCGGCCCATTGTGTGTGAGCCAGAGTGGTTCGGCTCTGGCAAGAAAGATACACTCATCAGGGAGTTCAGGAACTATCTGGGCATCTTGAAGGCAGTACACTCAGGTTGGTTTATCAGGTTTCCACGTACCGTGATCTGAAGCGGTTTTAGTCTTTGATGAAATGATAGTAAGGCAGGTTTGGATGCCCGCTGCTGATTTATTTGCATAGCACCATCTCAAAAGCCTACGAATGGTCACCTCAGTTACATAAGTACCCACACCAACACCTTCACTATTTTGCTCCAGTTACTGACGAGAGTCAATGTATATGGTGCAGGTGCTGATCTGCAAGCAGCAGCTGGCAACGTGGGCAACTCCCTTCCCGGCGGCGCCCGCGGCCACCTGGGTTACGTAACCACCCACATCAACACCCCGCAGATCCTCCCCTTCCTGGAGTCAGCTGTAGAAGCGCGTGCGGAGATCGCACATGCCCTTGTGGGCAATAGGGACTTGTTGTATCTGGATGTTGCTCTGGAGAACAGCATTCGTGCTGCTGCTGAGAGGGGCGTTGGCAGTGCTGGGTTTGGAGCTGCTGCATTCATGGGACCTTTGCTGCAGAACCTGTGCTTGAGTAAGGGAGATAACGAGGAGGCATGCTTCTGCTTGAAGGTAGGGCTTGCCTTGGCTACTGTGTGTACAGCAGTTCAGTCTGCTTGGTTTGCTTGCATTGCATAAGCGGTGTCAGCCCCTGGCGAGGCTCAAAAGCACACGCAGCTGTGCTTGTGTTCAGGGAGCAAGGTGGTTCATAAGATGCTGACTTTATGGCTGATGGTTAGTGGTAAAGCCCTGGCCACTGATGATGCACGACAGTGTATGTTAACGACCTGCGCAATGTGATATATCAAGCCCTCATGTTGTTGCTGTGTTGCAGGCCTGGCTCAGTCTTCCAGGCAGCGTCCGTGGTGGTGGCCGACCCTCTCGTGAAGAAGCCCTCCAAGCAGTAGCTGTCATCAACCGCATCCGCCGCCTTCTCAGCGAGACGTCAGATCACATCGTCGAGACCATCCAGAGCTTTGCAACTGCCCTGGGTAATGCTGCTAAGTGTGACCCATGGGCTGTGGAGATCTTTGCCGAGGAGGTTGTGCGTGGTGGTCCGGCGTTCGCTATCAGTCTGGTGATCAGTGCGATTGAGCCTACACTCAGGCAGCTGGCAGAGCTAGGTGCTTGGCAGGTGCGGGAGCGGTTGGTGGGTTTGTGACTGACTGTCACAGGAAATTCACCAGGTGCTGCCCTTGCAAACTATGATGGACCAATTTGCATGTGGTTTGTATCCCAGATGTCGCATGTGTTAAGTCCTGCCAGAGCTGTTGTGTCACATGTGTGTGTTGATGTGTCCTGTGACATTCAGGGATTCCAGTGGCAGGACTCGTCAGTTGTCATTTGAAGGATCAATACAGCACTATAAGTTGGGATGTGCTGGCACAGCTGCAGCAGCAGCGACTTTGCCATGCTGTTGTGCTGACAGGAATCAGTCTGTCCATGAATTATCATGCATTTACTGGATTACCATTACTGTCATCTGATTGACTGAATTCTGAAGGTGTTATCATTCATTTGACAGTGATGCAATGAATACCATTTGCTCCTGGCCATCTGCTGTTGTGTTTGCAGGTTATCAGCCCCCATGAGGTGATGGGTTTGGTGGAAGTAGTTGAACATCTTTCAACTGTGCAGGACAAGGTCTATGATGAGCCTACAGTACTGGTAGTGCACAATGTGACAGGTACGTCTACTGTGCTACCTTCTTTACCTTATGCTAGAGTGCTACATTCAGCAACAGCGTGTGCTTCAACTCAGTGCGAAGCCTTTGCAAGCTATAATCTGTCGCCAGAGACCACAAGCCCTTGCATTCTCCAGCAATTGGGCAAGTTTGCCAAAGCACTACTTCTGATACACCAGCAGTGTGCTAGTGTCACAAAGCAGCCCACCATGTTGCTTCGACCTGTGCTCTGCATACCAGGAAGATATGCCTGAGGCTGTACAGGTTGTCAATCATATCGTACTGGTGTCAACAAACCACACACCCTCTGAAGTTTGTTTTCCCGCCTGTGTAGTACTAGCTTTGAACAATCTGTGATCTGTAAACAATCTGTGATCTGTAAAAAGGTATCTGTAAAAAGGTATCTGTAACAAGGTATCTGCAACCAACAGGGCTGAAACAACAGGGCTGAAACCAGTGGTCTGTCCCAAGCACTGGGCTTCGTGCAGCATGTCAATCTTATCGGGGTGTCTTCGGTTGTAAACCAAGCGTCTGCATGATTGGGAGTGTAGTCCTCGCAAACACGTCTGTGTGAGTGTGTTGCAGGCGAGGAGGAGATTCCTGAGGGTGTGGTTGGCTTGCTGACTCCTGATGCCCCTGACGTGCTAAGTCACGTCAGTGTGAGGGCTCGTAACATGCACGTGCTGTTCGCAACATGCCACGATGAGGAACCCCTGAAGCAGATCAAGCAAGCTGAGGGACAGTGAGTATCAGGGACCAAGTCCTGCGTGTGGGATAGCTGGGCGCATTGCTGCGGCTAGCACACCTCCTTGCGTATGGGATAGGTTTGAAGGCACTGTTGTGGCAGCCATAGTTCACAGGCATGCTGTGGCTGTGAGTGGTGGTGTAAGTGTCTCTAGTGCTTACACTTCTGAGTGTTGTTTCAATTTCACAGTCAGCTCAGCGCTGGTGCAGGCTGCTGTGCAGTGGCTAATGCCTATAAACTGACGTAGTGGAGCAAACGGATCACTAAATTATTGTTCACCACACTTGCGCACTGTGCCTTTTTCTGTTCAGTATTCTGCAGCCTAAGCGGACCCAGCATCATATGCACAGCAGGCCTTGACTTCAGCGTCATCATCAGCATTCCAGTAAGAATGCAGTGCAACCAGTACAGCATTCCAACTTCATTGTGTGCACTGCCGTGTGAACTGTAGGTACCTGCGATTCAAGCCTACAGCTGCAGGGGCAGTAACCTGGGTATCCCCATCCCTACAGTCTATCGATGCCTTTACAGGCAACATGCTAGGCAATGAGAGCCAGCAGGGCGCAAACCAAGTCCTAAACCTCACCATTGACATCCCCGCCTGGTGTGGCAAATGGGTTGTCACTGCTAACGAGTTCAGGGATGGTGTGGTGGGTGCGAAGAGTAAGAATCTGGCTAACTTGAGAGGGAAGATCCCTGACTGGATCAGGCTGCCATCTGCTGTGACTGTGCCATTTGGTAGCTTTGAGCAGGTAAGGACGTTGTGCTTTTGTGGGTTGAGCAGCGCTAGCTGATTCAGTACGAATTGGCTAGAAACTTTTCCAAGGGGCAATAGCCCAGCGGTGGGAGTTTTAGCCAACAGTTGGCTAGTAAGAATGTCTCCTGCAGTGTAGGCATAGGGAAGTGAAGTGCCCAAGGCCATCTGTCTGTTGATATGCATAGAAGACTGTGACACACTGGTTTTTGTCCCGCATCTGGTTTAGCTGGGGGACAAGAATCAGTTTGTCACAGTCTTCTATGCATACGCTCAGCTTTGTGCCGGGTTGGGGGAGGGGGGGCTTTAAGATTCGCTTGGATCCAACCCTGATGTAGCAGCGCTTGTGATTACTGATACAATTGACTGGCTCGCTCAACAAAGAAAGGATTCGTTGTGCATGCCAATGAGCACGCTATCTGACCGTCGAGGTGCATATCTGTCTGTGTGTTTGCAGGCCTTAGAGATGCCAGAGAATCATCCCATCCGGGACCAGCTCAGGGGCCTCGTGCATCAGCTGAAGCAGCTCCCCCGCCACATACAAGCACCACCAGCTACCAATGGTAATGGAAACGGCAATGGCACAGGGCACAAGCAGCCAGAGGGACCTCAGGCTATCTTGGCTAAGTGCAGAGAGCTTGCTATGCAGATCAAGGTGGGCCTAGGCTTTCAAGTGCACACGCTGGCCCTGTTGCCAGCTTTGGCCTGCAGTTTCCATAGACATGGAGATGTCTGCATTGCAGGAAACGGCTGGTTTATGACAGTAAGGTTTGGAACAGGCAACCTTGTTGTTGCACACATGGCACACAGGCACAGAAGTGGCCAGCAGTTGAGTGGTGTTGGCACTACACAAGCTGCGTTGCCCTGGCAACCCCTGACCAGCATGGAAGTCGGGAGTCTGTCGTTGCGTTGAGTAGTAACGACTTGCTCTTTGTTTGCAGGTGCCTGGAGATCTGAAAGAGCAGTTAGCGGCAGCAATGCGCGAAAGCGGGATCCCTGTGCCAGAGAATGAAGAGCGGTGGTCGATGGCTATGGAAGCTCTGCGCGGAGTGTGGGCGAGCAAGTACAACGATCGCGCATTCTACAGCTTGCGCAAGTGCGGCATCGACGCTGACGATGTGCGGATGGCGGTGTGCGTGATGCGGGTGGTACCGGCGCGGTACGCATTTGTCATCCACACCAAGAATCCCAGCAACAATGATGCCAACGAGGTACGCTGGTTCCCAGCAATGTTTTGTAGCTCATTAACAACCTTGCTGGGCTGACACATTCGTTGGCCCGTTCCTGTCCATGATCCTGTGCCTGTTGTGGCTACTGTAAAGCATTCATTACTTGATGCACTTGGTCCCAGCAGAGGGCAGCCAACTGTTTGTGTCTCTGTACGGCTTGTGTGTTCCTGCCAAGAAATGCACATGCTTATTTCCATCAGCTTCTTGCTACTCACCCCTGATGCACATTATCCCTGCAGGTGTTCTGTGAGTTGGTGAAGGGTCTCGGCGAGTCCCTTGTGAGCGGCATGGTGCCAGGCAGCAGCATTGCCTTTGCCGCGCGTAAGGACAACCTTGATCACCCTGAAACACTCGCCTATGCAAGCAAGAGTGAAGGGATGTTTGTCAGGGAGAGCCTAATCTTCAGGTAGGGAGGGACGACCTATGCTGAGTTCCAAGGGGCTCATTCTAGATCGCAGTCAGCTGGTCGTTTGCTGTGACTGCTGTGGTGTTTTGTTCTTTTAAATTTTCCACTAATAGGGTTAAGGATTGAACCCCCTACCCCTGACACCCACTACCCAAAAACTGCTAAACCTTCAAGTCTCTTGGCTCATGGCTGGCCTTAGGTACATCTATATCTGCCAGTAATTGATGATACTTAGGTGGTTGCTGTCACGCCCATACGCAGCAGCACACCAGACTTTGGCCCGTGCACAGACCTGGCGACCACCGTCAATGCCGAACATACAATGCCCTAGTGCCTTTCCTAGCAGCCCAACATCGATGGTATAAGTCTACTGTGCATCAGTGATACACTATCCTGAGAGCCAGTGATTGACCCACTGATGTGGTTGGTGTTGACAACCTGTCTGCAGGTCTGACAGTAATGGTGAAGACCTCGAAGGTTATGCTGGTGCTGGTCTGTACGAGTCCATCACCATGGATGAGACGCAGCTGGTGCGTGTGGACTACAATGACGATCCAATCACAAAGGACTCAGAGTTTAGGAGAAAGGTGGGTGGGAAAGAGACATGGGAATTCTGGCTTTGCTGCCTGGCAGCAGTATGAATGTCGTGTTTAGTGCAGAGGTGTGTCATGTCATCCACAGCCGATAGGACAACTCTCTGCTGTCTAGCAGTCATGTGGTATGTGCATTGTCGTTGCATCGTCATTGCAGTGATGATGCATTGCACTGTCAAGGTTTGTGCTGTGTTTAGAGTCCAGAGCTGTATGATTGATGTTGCTGCTGCACTCGCTAGTGCGGACATTTTACACAACCCCGCAGGAATCTCAGCCCAAGCCATGTAGATTGCAGTTTGTGGTTATGTGTTTCTTCCTAGGCTGTGTTTCTTGTCATTCGCAGGTCATGTCTGATATCTGCAAGGTTGGTGCAGCTATTGAGGCTGCTCTTGGCAGTGCACAAGACATTGAAGGCGTGGTGGATCCAGATGGCAATGTGCACGTGGTGCAGACACGTCCACAGGTGTAAGCACACTACTTCATGGATACAGGGCGGGGGAACAGCTGCTGCTGTGCCCCTATGTCATGCGTCAACGCTGTGATGATGTGATGCAGTTGCTACTGGAGTCGTCAAGAGTAACAGACATAGCATACTGACGTTGCATTTGGTTTTGTAAGGATGCTGGGGCTGTTGCCTTGTGGTCATCTGAGGCCGTAGGCTCTTGGACCTGAATGGCCTCGTACTGCCTTGCTTTGGGGTGGCAGTTTGGTGCAGTGGACAGGTTACACCTGGATGTATCGTGGGTCAGGGCCAGGTAACAGTCGCATCGCATTGGGGGTACGTCTTGTGTAGACTTGTGTCCACATTTGGATAGCAGTGACGCTTCCGTATTGACCTTCAACTCGCTACACCTCAAGGCAGCTATGGTGAATGGCCATGGCTTTTCAGTCGATGAGTGGCCTTGTGATCTGCATGCATTGCAGTGATACGGTAGGGTGCTAATGCACACACAACACGGCTGCACCTGTTGGCTGTATGCTGTCTCTGCTACTGGCCCCCCTAGTATCATCAATGATATTGTGCAGTGGATTAAGATGCAGTATTTGACTCACAGCATTGTTCTAGAGGTTGGGTACCAGTGTGACTGCTATTGGTGATTGTGGAATGTGTGTGGAGCACCCTGAGCAGCTGCAATAGGGCTGCTGTGGTGTGGTAGTAGGTGCCTCACTATGTTACAGGAGTATGCACTGTTAGCTGGACCTGAAGGTTGTTTGTTGTGCGGCCAGAATGCCATTCTGGCACTCAGTGCCAACACATCTCGTCTCAAGCAACTTGCAGACAGTGCACGGAGACGATGGGGAGGTGGTTTCCAGCTCGATAGGGTTCTAAGAAGTTGTCTGTGGTCTGTGTCGCATTGTATGACTGTACAGCACTGAGGTTGTGGCTGGGAAGTGCTCTTGCATGGTGAGAACGTTACACGAGGTGTTTGGCTGTAGTGTTTGATGGTATTCTGGGTTGGGGCTTTTACTGTTTACTGTTTCATACGCAGCTGATGATATGCTTTCACCGCATCAGTGTGAATGTATCAGTTTCCGTCTGTAGTCGTTATCATCAGTCACAGAGAAAGCAGACACAGCTGATCACTCGTCATTACTGCAATATGTGTGAATGTCTGTTCTGCACGCTGGCCCGGCAGCTGGAAGACTGTTCCGTCTTCTGGCAGTTTGTGCACTTGCATACCACGTTGTGCAACACAGGGTACTAGATGCTCATCCCTCCCTCACAGGCAGCATACGATATGAGTGTACTGGGACGAAGCCTGTGGTTCTTTATGTGAACCATTTTGTATGCATATGCTTGAGTTGCGATTATCTGGGCTTTGCGAAAGACTGATAGTTGTAGGAGGCCCATCACTGATGCTTGCGTGGATACATACTTGTGACTGTTAGCTGAAAGCAAGGGACTGTCGTTCTGAGCCTGAGCTGTGGCTTGGATGGTGTGGGGTTCATGACAAGTTGGGGGCAGGACAATGCTGTTGCTGACACATGAACGAACACTGGCAGACTGCAGATTCCAGTGATAGCAAATACTGTCTGCTGAAGCCGTAATCAATATCATTCCAACGGCCATTGCAACGTATACTTCACTTCCTACCAGGCCACGGTCACTGTTGTGCTTTCGTAAAGAACTGCTGGCAGTTGTCCCATGGCAGTAGAGGTGCAGGGCCCGGTAGCGGTCACTGGCTTCCCAGCGACCTTTCATCGTACAAGGCTAGCAACCTTGCCGTCACTGCTGGCACCGCCTCATGTAACTGCCACAACCGCGGATAGGATACCTCAGTCTGGTCAGGCCCAGCTTGTTGCTGCCTTTGGGAAAGTCCACAGGTTGTGCGTGGATGGGTTGCCAGGCCCCAGCCTGCAACGTG
>NSMO01014788.1:0-12473 GCA_002588565.1 Coelastrella sp. UTEX B 3026 | reverse complement strand
GTCAATCCTGTGCCACAGCTGTTGTTGTGGTACCCAGTTTTAGTGATGTTCAACCTATTTACTACTGCTTGTTTTGACTGGTGTGACAGGCAAGCCCCACACCACAGCAATCTGTACATTGCCTGGATCACCAGGCACAGATTCAGGCCCAGCGTGACCCACAGGCACTCATATCACGCCTTATGATTCAGTGTGGAGAACGGCGTTGCACGCGCCAGTTGCGCAGCACCGCGCGTGTAACTCTCATGTTATATCATGTTATATCATGTTACATCATGTTATATCAGGTGAGTCACTGCCCGTACCTGTCGTTGCAAACCCTCCCACCAAAAAGCCAGCGCTGTCTTCCCGCCAGTAGCTAGCTCTTGGCCCTTCCTACTGTTGTAGTTTGTATAGAACACAAAACCGCGGTCGTCATAGCCTTTGAGTAGGACGTATCTCAAGCTTGGCTGCCCTTCTGTGCTGCAGCTGGCAACGGCCATGGCATTGGGCTCCTCGACAATCTGTGGTACAACAACAGCAGCAGCAGCAGTGCTAAGCTCCCCTCCATGATCTGTGGTACAACAGCAGCGGCAGCAGCAGCAGTGCTAAACCCCCTCAACGATCTGTGGTACAACAGCAGCGGCAGCAGCAGCAGTGCTAAGCTCCCCTCCACGATCTGTGGTACAACAGCAGCAGCAGCAGTGCTAAGCCCCCCTCAACAATCTGCGGTACCACAGCAGCAGCAGCAGCAGTAGCAGCAGCAGTGCTAAGCCTGGGTCATCCAGCTAAACAGCAGGAAGCTGTGTTGTGTATTAGCATTGCAACCAGCAGAAGCCATTAGGATCACTCATGGTGTGGTGCTGCAGATGGTTCAGAAAGACAGCATCTACACCGGTCCCATCGACTACAACAGCTAGGAACAGTCTGCAGTGCCTGGACCACTGATGTGTGATGGTGCCCACCACACAACTCGAATTAGAGTTAATTACCTATTTCCAGAGCATGTCGTGCCGTTGTGGAGTTTGCATGAGGTGGCATCAGTGGTTTTGGATGCCAGGTCACGTATATCGGCGCCGGGGGGGAGGGGGGGGGGCTATAGCGTGGCTTCATGAGCGAAGCAGCTCTCCCATGTAACACATTAAATCAAACATAATAGATTTGAAATTGAAGAATCTGTTCACACCCCATTACCTTAGCAGCTACAGTAGCCTTGAACCAAGTGTCAAACTGTTTCATTGGATCTGAATCCACCTCGTGCTCCAGCAGCCCATGCATTTCATAACTCACACGCATCTCAGCAGGTGCAACAGCAGCAGCAGCACTGCCACCAGCTGCTGTGGCTGCTGCTGTGGCTGCTGAGGGCAGCTTGACGCACTGTGAAGTGCCGGGGTACGGTGGGAGCTGTAGTTTGTACTTGGCACGGATTGCAGGGGGGACGAAGCGACCACCTAAGTAATGATGTGGGCCCTGCAGGAGTCGGAGCAAACCGCTGAATTTCACTAACGAGGCACATCAAAGTGTGTGCATCCACTGGTTTGAGTCGAGATTGAACACGGCCCAAGGCCACCACCACCACCACCACCACGTTGAATCTGAAGGGAAAACAGGGGACGAATCTAAGCACTATGCCTGTACCTTGAAGTGCATACCTCATGACCTGGGTGCTGTGAGTGAGACCAGCATGCCTGACTTGGTGCAACTGAAATGCTCAGCTGCTGCCAACTTGCATGCCATCATCGCAAGTACCCAGGTGCAGCACCACCCAATGCCGCTAGTAGCAAAACAACAAAGGCATCAGGGATCATAATTGTGTAACACAAAGTAGAACCGGCCACACATGACTGGAATCAGTCCTAGCTGTGAATGTACCTTGAATTGTCTAGCTGCTAATGCGGGTGCTGTGAGTGAGACCAGCATTTCTGTCTCAGCGCATCTGACTTGCACATCTGCTGCCACTATGCCACGGTCGTAGGCGGCCAAACGCCAGCTGGTAACAACAACAGACTACTTATCTAGAATTACAGATAGTTATATTATAACAAGTAGACCCAGTCACACATGAGCCCAGCCATACACAAGTAAAGCCAGTCCCAACTGTGACTGTACCTTGAAGTGTCTAGCCGCCAACTTGGGTGCTGTGAGTGAGACCAGCATGTCCGGCTGCAGTGCTTCTGGGTTGTCCCCCGGCCCGTGTTCTACATGCCAGCCGCTGGGTATGTCCACTGATATGATGGCCGGGGGCTTGGCGCCTGGGGATAACATCTGCAACAACAGAGCAGACAACAGAGCAGACAACAGAGTGTGCCGTTGAGGAGGCATGCACAGACCACCAGCACCAGTAGCTAGGTGACGGTGCTGCACCTGTAGGTCGGCTGTTCTACATGCCAGCCGCTGGGTGTGTCCACTGATATGATGGCCGGGGGCTTGGCTCCTGGGGATAACATCTGCAACAACAGAGCAGCCAACAGAGCAGACAACAGAGTGTGCCGTTGAGGAGGCATGCACAGACCACCAGCACCAGTAGCTAGGTGATGGTGCTGCACCTGTAGGTCTGCTGTTCTACATCCCATCCGCTGGGTATGTCCACTGATATGATGGCGGGGGGCTTGGCGCCTGGGGATAACTTCTGCGACAACAGAGCAGACAAGAGAGCCTCAGAATCAATCACTGGGTACCTGCGTGACAATGGTGCACCGCACAGGTTCATGTCTACTGCTTGGGGGAAGTTCCCTGCCCCCGAGCTAGCAGGGGGCCTAGCTGCTGTTGGCAAAATGAGTAAAAGCGCGGTACACAGTGCTAGCCATAGCGGTGATCACTGGTGGTGCATCAACTTCAAAACCAGAATCCACGTCAACCATAGCAGAGTGAGCTACCAGATATTCAAGATTGTGACACAATGTCAGACATCTGTAATCACTCTGCTACGGTCGACGTGGATTGTGGGTGGCACCCAAAATGGTGCAATGATTTCTCACATGTGTTCCATATGCTGGTTCAGGTCCTGAGCTCAGCTCGCTGAGTGGCCTTGGGGGATAAAGGTCGCCCACAGGCCTTGGCCCTGCAGGTGTTGCTGTCATCAACATCTGCAGGGCCAAGGCCGGTGGGCGACCCCGTTATCCCTCAAGGCCACTCTAAGAGATAATAGGTGCGGTGGGCAGTTTGCAACCACTCTAATCAGCATCATGCGAGGCTCGAAGAGCACATATGCGGATCAGTGCAAGATACACTATCTAGTAGCACTGATCAGTGGAGTGAGTGCGGCCCCCATACACATCACAACCCAGCACAAATGAGTCACCTGACCTCTGCAGATACAGTGCGGCAAACCTGTATTTACGGCCGTAACCAGCCCCGATTGACTGCTGTCCATAACCACGGTCATCAGCTTGTGTGGCCATGGCGGCTAGATGATCACAAGGGACATCATGAACTAGACCCTACGCAGTGCCAATTCAAAAAGGGCTACTTGCTCAGAACAAGTAGCTCTTTTTGAATCGGCACTGCGTAGGGTCTGGTTTACGAGTCCCGGACCTTGTCTGATAAGCGCTGCACAACAGGAGGCTGCTTCGGTGGGGTCGCCGCCGTTGCAGGAGCCTAAACCCTGGTGGTCATGACTTGTGACTAAGATATCTCAGTGGTTATCAATAACGATGGTTTTGGCGGTAGCGGACACTCAGACCAAGTATGCTCCTGCTTGTGTACACCGAAAGCTCCATCTGCCTCAACCATGCACATCGGATAAACCAGTTTGCTGCCCCGGTCAAGGGCATTGAGATCGCGGAGCCAGGGTGGCACACTGCCAGCGGCACCAACGACACCAGGTGCAGGCTGGCCACTCGTATATTGTGACGATTGCGGCATTGGAAGCAGCAGCAGCTTGCCCCAACACACTCGGCTGTTGATACCCACCAAATGGAATGGCAAAGGCTGCATAATCCTGCAGCCTTTGCCATTAAAGAAACTGCGGCAGTTAATTTTGGAAAAGATGTCTAGGGAGGCAGCCATATACTGGTAAGTAATATTTGCTGGCCATGGGCTGCTGGTGGCAAGGCCTGGAGAGCCTGCTCGATGCGAGCCACAGTGCCGGCATGCAATGGATGACCACGTAAATGTGTAAGCATCTGCACAACATGACAATCCTCTGGTACTAGCTGCGAAGCCTCATACAGGCTGTACGTGTAATAAGCTGCATCACTAGCTCACACACAACACCACGCCCTGCAGACAGGTTTGCCTAAGCCTGAGCCTAAGGCAAACTTGTCTGCAGGGCGTGGTGTTTTGTGTGAGCTGGTGACGACATAGCTCATGCAGCCTGCATAAGTAAGTTACCAGTGGTGGCGGTGCAGTACTCGTTTCTTTGAAAGGCTCTACTGCAACCTCCCACTGTTGTTTGATGTTGGCTGCAACGCCATACTTGTTGGCCTGAGTATGGTTTGTCAATACAGCCTGGTCCAGTGCATCCAAAATCATTTTGGATGCCTTGGACCAGGCTGTTTTGACAAACCTTACTCACGGGGCGAATGTGAGGTCTCCACCCAATGAGCAAACATAGAGCCATCACCAGCATTACTAGTGCTGTTGATGGCTCCAGGTTTGCTCATTGGGTGGAGACTCACATTCGACCAAATTTGGATCTGAGAGGCAAAAAAATGTACACTCAGATGCATTCTGGCTAAAAGGGTTGACAACAACGTCACGCCCAGTAGGTGTGCTAGACAAGCTAGCGGAATTGCTGCCGTACACGCTACTGTAGTGACGGGGACTGACGTCAGAAATAGATGAATTAATAACTGGACTGTGCTCGCCTGCCCACCTAGACATTGGGTTGAACAGCGGCGGAATACGCCTGGATTACCAAAAATGGAGGACTAACAGCCACACCAACCTGATGTCGGTGAATGGTCTCACCTGACGAGTAGCTGCAGGCGCTGGACTCACTAACAATTAGTGAGCCAACGCCTTGCATGCAGCTGTGACCAACACATGCATACACATATGCTTATGCAGATTCAGTTGGTGACCAGCACCAAATCGCCATGACACACAGACAGACGTAACCGGCACACTTTAAGTTAGCATCCACCATAACCAGAAAAGCCAGAGTGCAAAGAAGGAAAATGAAAGCCAAAGCCACACCCCACAAGGGGTCGCGCCTTGGCATTCAAACCCAACCCCAACTTACTTGCTCACAGGTAGACCAGCACAACAGTAGGACCACTAGCAGAGACAAGAAGATGGAGATCGACGAAATGGGCCTTGCTCGAAATGTGCGGGGCAGCGAGGGTGACGCGGGGGCGTGAAGAGCACGGGCTTTGGTTTAGACACAACTACAACTATTGGTTTCAAGAACAATGCAGCAGAGCTGTTGCAATGCAATCTACAGCACCCACGGCTCAACCAGGCTCCTCCAGCAGCCTGCTAGTAATGAAACTGTCTCCTGCAACATGTATTTTGTGCACAAGCAACCGTTGCACCAGCAACTCGCGGCTGGCCAGTCAGGCGCACTGATGTAGGAGGCGCACTGATGTAAATGGCATACAAGATTCGCCTCTTACATCAGTGCGCCTGACTGGCCAGCCGCGAGTTGCAGTGAGTACGCTGTTTACTGCTACAAAAGCTGATGTTGATGACACTCATATAGAAAGCTCTCCTGGGTTCTGGCAGCTCAAATCAAGACATAAGACAGGCATCAGACACAGTCGGCTCACAGGCAATACTGTACCTTGAGAAGTGTATCAAATGGCGGTCTTGGTGTGCCCTTGAAGCTGAAGCCAAACATTGCATCAATGACAATATCAAACACACCGGATAGCCCCCCGTCAGCACCAGCTGAGTCTTGGCCTCTTGTGGCTAGCTTGCAAGTGCCTTGCAGCTCCTCTAGGGATATAAAAGGTATGTTTAGGGACTTGCACTGGGTTACTAAGCCCTTGTAGAGTGGTTTGTCTGTGGGTTTGGGGTAACAGACCTACACACAAACACACACACACACACAACAGACAATATCAGCCACATTTGAACTCATACCATATGCTGTAAAAGCAGCAGGAAATTTGGCACCTGTGACTGCAGGAGCGGGCCATTGTGCTAGGCCCGAGATGGGGCATGCTACTTCCGCCCAGCTTTATCTACTGTCAGGCCGATGCTGTCAAGCAGGCCCGGCATGTATTTGCCAAGCAGGGCTGAGAAGCTTTCTGCAAGTCTGGCCCATGACCAAGCCAGCAATAGTGACAGGTGCTGGGTGAAGCAAGGAATACTACTGGGTGAAGCAAGGATCATTACTGGGTGAAGCAAGGAATACTACTGGGTGCAGCAAGGATCATTACTGGGTGAAGCAAGGAATACTACTGGGTGCAGCAACGAGTAGTAGATCCTCTCCCTCATGGTACCCCTTATTTGGAGCACACGGCATGCACCTACTTTCACGTCGTATCCGAAGTGTGTGAGGTGTCGACCAGCAACCAAGCCATCACCCCCATTGTTACCAGGACCAGCAAGCACTAGCACACGCCTGTCGCAGCAACAACGGTAAGCGGCATCTGTGGAAGTACGGCATTTGACAGTCGCCAACAGTCATATGCCTGCTGAGTGAAAGAAAGCGAACAATCGCAGGGAGGTTGCAGGCATCAACATCAATAAGATACCACACTGCTCCATCCACTGCAATAACGAGGTTATTCAGTGCGTTCCTGGGAGCTAACCTGCTGCCAGCATTGCGGTAGTTAAACCTTTCGTGGATTGAGACGGTGGGCAACTGTAAGCACCACTCACTTGTGTGTTGTGGGTGGGTACTCTGCTGCTACACTGCATGCTACGCTGAGGCCCGCCAACTCCATGAGCTGGTCCACTGAAAACCCCAGGGGACCCATCAGCTCCTCATCCACTGCTACTGCCTGTGACTGGGTCCTGCACGCACAACGCCGTATGTCAAGCCATATCTGCTGTTTAAACCATTTTGCAGCTGCTGGCAAGGGCACTAGCTGCGTACTTTAAACAACGAACTCGGCTGCTTGGCTAGGCAGGAGTCTTCCATGGGCATATACGCTTTCAACCGGCTGATGCAAGCAAAGCAGCTGGTGGTGTTGACTGCACTACAGCAGCAACGCGCGACTGCGTTGCTGAACGCCAAGAGAACGCACGGCGTCGCTGTATGTCGAGATCAAGCCATATACTTACAGATGCGTGATATCCATTGGTGCTGCTCCTGTCACCGTCCGCCAGTGCTTGTGAACAGCGGGACCGTTCCGGAGAGCGCTATTAAGACAGACTTGCGGTGCCGATGCGAAACTGCTTCTCTGTAGACAGCGCTGTAGGTTAGATGCCCGCGGCAGGAGAGAGCGCAGCATGCTAGGCGAGGGCGAACAGAGCACAGTCGATCGATGCGGACTCCAGAAGCTCTCGTGCGCCGGTTCCGAGCCAGTGTCTGCACGTGCCTACCTCCAACCGCACCACCACCAGTGCAATGTACGTCACCACGTAAGCATTCGACCCTGGGTGCCGCAGCATCACCAGAACCCTGTTTGCTGCTCTACGGCATTGCTGCTGCTGGTGAAACGTTGTCTGAGCCTCATTCCCACTCGGAACCACTTTCAGCAGCAGCAGCAGCTACTATGGTCACACGACACCTGATGCACCGAATGAGCACACGAATGCGTAAAACCACAAGTGCCCAGGTCATAACAAGTTGACCAACCGCACATTGCCGCTGCTGACCCCCATCTCTCCCAGCACTGCTTCTCTGATGATGGGCGCTAGCTTTCGTTGGCGGGCTAGGGCTAAGGCAAGCCTGTGAGAGTCCACTCCGTAAACCTGCAGATACCAAGAACCGATTCTCAACACGTTCATTGGCGCTAATGCTTCCTGGCATTACTCGAACACGCGACGGCATCAAACTTTGGTATGCGATGCTGTGAAGAAGTGCTGCCATCAGCAAGTACCACGCACAGTTGCCAGTGCATTGCATGCCATGTAGGCTACTGCTGTGCTACATCGGACAATCGTGCTCATAAGCGGTGCAGCTGACAGCTCCGCTATAACAGCATTCAGCACTCACAGGTAAAGGCATCATCTGACCGACCTACCTTGATGCTCACATGTTTGAAATCCGCCAGCAAGTTTGCCTGGTCTATGTCATGCTGCCACGTGCCTGTGAAGACCCTGATCTTCGCTGAGCTTGCTGCTACAGCTTCTCTGAGTGTGTCCTGCAGTGCTGCTTGCCACTCTGGGGGCTGACCTGGCCTGATGGATGCTGTGGTCAGGTCAACCTGAGTGCAGAAACCACACACAGCAACCCAAAAGTCCTCAATGGTGGCTAGTCCTAACGGTGGCTAGTGCTGAATGATGGCTAGTGCTAGGACAGTCGCTGCTGTGGGGATGCTATTGAGCTCTAATGGCATGTAAAGCAGGTGTCAGCCGCTTTGTTGATAAGCAGGATATAGCTGAGCCAGGGTGTCAGCAGCTCGCAGCTGGGGGGTGAAAAAACAGGCCTATGCAATGGTTGAATTTAAGCTGGGAGGATGCCATGATCAGATGTTAGTGGGGAGTGACAAGCCGTAAAGCTCGCCTCAATGGAGACCAAGGCATTGACCAGCCTGCGGAGACTGCCTGAGTAGGGACTGGAGTTATATGCAGCAACAGGTCAATGCCAAAAACATAACAGCATTGCAGCACTCACAATTGTCCACGATGAATCACTACCGCTGTATAGGCCTCTGAAACTCTGCATGCTGGGCATTTGTGCACTGAGGGCAGTACACATTACACTGTCGCCACATATTGCAGCGGGCCAAGTGTCGATGCTGAGCAGCCGACACCACAGCCGGCAGTTGCTGAGCAGTTGCTTACTTGTAATGGCTGCTGCGCCACAACTTATACACAGCACAGTATCACAGAGTAGTTGACAGACGTATCACTGAATGCCACACCCGACTATCCATGAAAGTGTACCTGAGGGCAGAACGACAGCACACTTGTGGCCAGAGGCGAGAACAGTAGTGCTCCTGTGGCTCCCATACTGTCACCAATATTCACAACATGCTTGTACTGCTGTGTGTACTGCCGCAGTCTTGATCCATAGCGTTGATGCATCAAGGAAGGGTCTCCGCCACAGTACCAACTCCTGTGGGGATCTACCACATACAACACATCAAAGTTACTGCAGCAGCAGACAGCAGACAAACGCCATAAGTGAGTGGTCTGAATGGTGCTGTCAGTCAGCCCACCTTCAATATCACGAATTGCCATATCTTGCAACAGTAGCACGATCTATGGCGCTCTGGCACAATCCTAGGTCGATAGCTGCATATGACTCTGTGCCGGCCTACAGCTACATCATGTCAGAAGCGATTGTTGTCCACAACTGCTAGCCCTTCCTCATGTCGCTGATGCATGCAGGACTCACGTCTGTTCAGGAGCTTCTGCTGCTGCATACACTTGCCGCATCACACCACCCCAGTTGGGCAGCCCTGGCGCACTGCCGAATGCCACTACCAGCACACGGTCGTCAAAAACAGCACCAGTACTGCTGTTGGAAGGGCCCAGCTGCAGTTTGAAGTACCCGGGACCGTCACCCTGCACAGCAAAGCAGACCCACGATCAGCATAAGGGCTTCAACAGCTTGGTCACTGCCTCTAGTCAACTTGCCTAACATCCACGACCTAAGTGCTAGCTCTACTGCCTGGTGTGCCTGGCACACCAGTGGCCCACTGGCAGACCACCCGAGCTTGTCGTTTTGCTAGGTATACTTAAACCCACGTATCACAGAGAGCTGATCTGCTGTTGCCTGGGGGCAAGCATGTAACTTACCTGGATTACTCCTCGCCTGATTGATTTGTTGCCAGCTGCTCTGAGTTGCTCATACTGCTGTGCAGCAACCCCCACAAGCTGCTGTTCATCCAGACCAATTCTAGTAGTCCCAGCAGGGCCCATCTTAGACACCAACTCTGCAACACACGTCTCCGTTAGTGGATTGCCCTCCACCCACAAGCTAACCAACTTGCCGCTGCTTGTGCTGTACTGGCTTTCGTCCAAATCTACACTGCGTATGTTCTTGTTGTGAGCTGTGCTGTAGCTGCTGTCGCCGTTGTTGCTAGCGTACTGCCAGTCACTGCTGCTTGCGGGGTTGTTGTTTCGGCTGTTAGTGTTGTTGCCATTACTGCTGACTGCTGATGCTGGTGCAGGAAGGAGAGCCGGTAGTCCTGCAGGGCCCAGGGGTAGCTGTGTTATCCTGTTGCTGTAGCAATGGAACTTCTGCAAGTTTGACCAACCAGAGAGGTCATCTGGCAGGGCTGTTATCTGGTTGTCGGCTAAAGACAGCTCTGTGAGCGCCTGCATTGAAGGAAAGAGCAACATCGTCATGAAAGCTGTACCACATCAGTCACAAACAGGCTGGAAACAGGCTGTAAACAGGCTGACCGGATAGTCAGCACTTACCCACTCATGAAGCTTTTCATCAAGCCAGCAGAGACAGCAGATGCATGCCACACACACACAAAAACCCCAACCATCACCAATAGCAGGCAAACACACAGCTCGCTGCTGTTCACCTACCCTCAGCTGGGCAAAGGAGTCAGGTATACTCCTCAAGTGGTTTCCTTGCAGCGTCACCTCTTTCAGCTCTGCCAACTGCTCCCACCCATACTGTGGTATCTGCTGCAGCTGGTTGCCATGCAGCGACAACATTGTTAGGGCTGTTAATGCACAGATGCCTTCAGGTAACTGTGTGATTTGGTTTCCTGATAGGTTGAGGTCCTGTAGGTGGATCAGCTGGGTGATGGAGTCAGGTACGTGAGCTATGCAGTTCCCTGCAGGAAACACAAACCAATACTGGAGGTGCAGGAGATGCACAATGTGCAAGCCCTTGCTGCTGTGTACAGATTCATCATGCAACAGGCGGCAGCGCTGGGCATCTCGACACCGTTGCTGGTGCTTGCTGACCGTTGCCATGACGAGGCACACTGCTGCATCTGCGCATTCGATGTCCATGCTGCTCTCCTGTCAGCTGAGGCAGTGCTCATCAGTAATCAGAACTTTTTACCATGCAGCCTGTTGGCTTGCCCACCTGCTAAAGATAACATCTTCAGCTTTGACAAGTTGCCTAGCTGCTGAGGCAAGTCCTGCAGAAGGTTCCCATGCACCCACAAGCCCTCGAGGCTGGTCAACTGCCACAGCTGTTCAGGCAGGTGCTGCAGCCAATTGCCTGCTATAACCAGTCGTTTCAAGCTGCTGAGTCTGCTGATGTCTGAGGGAAGCTGAGCGAGCTGGTTTCCAGCAAGTGACAGTTCAACCAGATCTGTCAAGTCAAACAAGGCTGGTGGCAGCTCTGCCAGCGCACAGTTGGACAGATCTAGACGGTCTGCAAGGAGCAACCAGAGGCGTTGAGGAGGCCAGAGTGGTGCTAGCGGGAGGTGCCTGCCTTCCTACAACAAGGCAGGATGTATCTTCCGGCGGACAGCAGTAGCCGCTGATGCCTACCTGTGCTCTGGGCTATGCTCAGCTTGATTGTCAGCTCGCGCTCTGACAGCTCCGCACATACTGTGAATGAGTTCAAGCGTGGGCTGCGAGGCACCGAAGTTGGGCACAGGAGGCCGGCACGGGGCCGCGGGCTCAGCTGCTGCAGGTAAGCTGCTGATGAGACCTGACCAGCACAACTCGCGCAGCGAACAGGCTGCCGATGACCAGCAGCGCCTACAAGGACAGCTGCTGTGCAAGTGTGGTGTGCCTGCAGCGCATGAGCTGCTAGGCTGCGACTAGGCGGGTGCTCAAGGAAGGGACTGCTGTTGTGCAGCCTCATTGGGGCTGTCGCTATTGCAAGATATCAGCTACTTCAAGCATGCACCTTCATTCCTTGTCGCAGCAATCAGCAAGGTCGGCTATGCTGCAGCAATAGCAGTACCCATCACACCGGTTCGGCAAATGATCCACGTCAGATAACGCTCGAGGAAGCATACCACATTGAGCAAGGACACGACGTTCATATACAAGCACTGACGGCCTTGCGCAGGGCCAGCAGCAGACACTGGAGACCCGCTAGGCTCCCAGCAGTACAAGTCTTACTGCAGCAGTACGGTACAGCCGGCAGCACACTTGCCATGGGCAAACAACTGCTGTTGCATTTGAGTAACGCCCAAACATGGCTCAAACGGTCATACTCAGCACCACCACTATATGCAGCTCCTAGCTCGCTGATTTTACTGTGATGCCTGCACTGTGGCCTGCAGCATGCTGCACTCAGTATGATAGTATGGTGTCCGCCAAGTTGGCCCATGGCGCTGCAAACTCTGGTTCACTGTGGCCGTAGGAACACTACGATGCCCTGCCATGCCCTGCTGTGATCATCGTGTTGATTGTTCGAAGGGCGTGTAATAATTTTTCGTCGGCAAACAGCATTTGCTGCCGCTGCACTTCAGCCCAGGTCACCTCCTGCTATACATGATGTAAAATGCCCCAGCAAGCAGCACCAGCCATAGAATAACCAACGTAAACACTGACCGTGC
>NSMO01014787.1:0-12483 GCA_002588565.1 Coelastrella sp. UTEX B 3026 | reverse complement strand
GCTGCTGACCCATCTGCTGATGGTGTCCGGCTTCTGCTGCTGCTGCCAGCGGCAGGGAGTATTCTGCCATCTAGCAGCGCAGCTCCCTCCCCACATCTCGCTACCATCCTATCTACTATAGCCTGGAACCCGCCTGGCACCTCTACACCCACCCATTGTTCACTTTCCAGCAAGTGTTGCAGCTGGTTCATGCAGCGGGCGTGGTTGTGGTCTAATAGGGATTTGCACTGATGCTGCAGTGCTGCTCGGAAGGAAGTTGGAGTGCGAGCTCCAAGAGACTCTGTGTATGCAGCCACCTGAGAGGACACACACATACGCACAGAGCAGGTGCATAGGTAGCAGTCCACTGGGTGATGCCATATCAATGCCATAGCGCCAACCCAAACAATTTGGCAGCTGTTGAACTTGAGGTGAAGAGATGTTCAAAATCATGGTCACTGCAAATAATAGGCGCCGCTGCAGCGAAAAAAACTGTTACCCCGACAAGCATGCACCAGACTGACAAACACATGCCACAGACATACGAAGGGCACAATCACACGCACTGAGCAGCCTGCTTTGTGCGGCCCACAATACCTCCTATTTTCCTGCCCCCACCTGTTCTGAGAGGTCCAGCAGCTGCCTGAGTTCGTACTGTTTCAAGCGTGTGTGTGCAGCGCCCCTGCTTGACAGCAGCTTCACCCAGCGCCCCAGAGCAACATCAACAACAACTTGTAGGGCGCCAGCACACTCCTTGCGTATTGACAACAACTGACTGCAGACAGCAAGGACAGCAGGGAGGGATCAACCACGGATAGCTTGGCACTCTTGTTGCGTGAGCTTTACAGGTAGAAGTTTAGGCACTTGCAGCTGGAAGTTTAGAGTGCAGATGCGCGAGCAAGAAACTGGACTTCCTGTAAGCTGTCCTGCGGTGAGCAATGTGCTACAGCAACTGATGTGACCCTGCCATCAAGCAGACCACGACATAGTAAGGCATGGCCTGACTGAATGAAGCTGCCAACTCCTAGATATGCAGTACTGTGCAGCTGGCAATCGCAGAAGTATTTGGTATCTTGAAGAGCATATGAGGCAGGTGACCAGTCCCAGATCGACCGTGTCGCTCACCTAGCAGGTGTGTTGACCCCTTCTAAGATGTTCTCCAGCAGCTGACCCACAGAGACAGCGTGATCCACACACGAGTAGATCACACGAGCAGCAGCATGCAGCAGCACCATGAATGCACCATGATGCAGGAACTGCAGGTGCAGACACAGCAGCAGGAGCACACGAGCAACGAGATGACTGCGTGACATGAAGCTTGTGGTGGATGGAACACAAGCAGTGACGGGGCAACTGCCTGGCTCACACCTGAGGCAGGCTATGGCAACAGCATCTTCTGGCACAACTAGCTGCTCGAAACAACACAGCAACGAACTGCTTATGCTGCCCACTACCCGTAAAGACGAATACACGTCAATAAAGGTGAAACCCCTGCATACCTGCAGCTGCTCAGACAGCTGACCATCTGCTGCAGACTGCTGCTGCACTGCTGCCCCATCACCAGCTGCTGAAAGCAGCAGCGGCAGCACCTGCTGCACAACGTCACGCACAGCACTTCGAACCTCTTCACCAACATTTGCTTTATACTGCTGTAGTGTGGCAGATAACCTGTCACAGCGGTATAACCCCACGGCCAATGCTAGGAGCTTGTCTTGAAGTTGTTCTATCACTGCTGGGGGTATGCTGCTGCTGGTGCCTGCTGCTGCTGGGGGTAGCTGCCAGAATGCTGCACCTGAGCTGTCAACTGCTGCACCAGCATCTGCACAGAAGGTAGCATGAGCAACTGGTGAACCTCAGGCAAGTGTGAATTGACAGCAGCAGCAGGGTTCATGCTTGCAAACTTGCATGAAAAGCATGCCCTTGATTAACCCTTGATGTATGGCGCCTAACTGGCGCCTAAGTGACTAGTTACAAGGCTCGGACAAAAGAAAGAACACATCAGAGTGCAGTGCCAGCGTGAGATATGAATAGAAACGCTACAGAAGACCTCAGCAGTCTTCCCCTCTTCCCCCGCCCCCGGCACATAACACACGTACGAGCAGAAACATCCAATTGCTGTCCTTACCTGGTTGAGCTTCAGCATCAGATGCTGCTTGGGCAATCACCCTGGCCACATCAGCGTTAGCAACCGTATTCAAAAACTCATTCCCCAGTGCTCCCTCAACAGCTGTAGTAGTATCAGCTAGCCGGGGTGGCAGGTGCCGTACACACTGCAGGCCCAGTAAAGATGGCTGCTCCAGCAACGACTTCATTTGTTCTAGTAGGTCAAGGGCTCCGGCGTAGTCCTGAGACTCCAAGAGACAATCTAGGGCTTGCTGAGCCGCTGTGACTTCTTCTAGGCCCTGTATGAATGCAGGATTGGGGAATGAAGACCATGAAACTGGTTCAGGATGGCTGCCAGCTATAGGCCACTTTGAACAAGGACAGATCGCACAGCTGCAGATTGTTTGTTGGAGGTGCTGCATGGTACATCAACACTAGCAGCAGCTTGATGAAGGGTTACTGCCGCTTGTTGCATGCTCTTCTGTCGCTGCCACATGTTTGCTGGTAGCATTCAATCCCCTCTCAGCTGGGCCCATCTGCTGCCATAGCTGCTGCTGCTACTGCTGCTACTGCTGTCACAGTCAGATCAGTCACCTTTGTGATGTCCAATGTTGCCTGCAAGTTACTCCTGCGCGACTGCAGCGCCTTCACAGCCCCAGCAGTACTGCACAGCTGCTCATCTGCTACTGCTAACGTCTTGCGCAGTCCCCGTATGTTGCTGACGCTCTCACCCAGCATGCCCAGCAGGTCTTGGAGTGTTGCTGCTGCTTGAAAGAATGAATCTGAGCGACTGCCAACCTCACGCAGCAGCTGAAGCTCAACAACATCCTGCAGGTAGCGATGAGGGATAACAGCATAACAAACAACAGATGATGAGTGTTGGCAGAAACAAAATGCTTGGGTGGCTGAAACAGCGGCAACCAAGGCTACAGACACAAGCCAGGCTAGCCTCTGGCATGGCGATGTAGACATCGTGTTCTGAAGACTCGCAGCTGCATACAGGCTCAACACAACATCAATCGAAGCATAGTCAGGTAAGCCACCATGAGACGACGGCTCAGGGTACGCAAGGAGCTGGACTACTGCTATGTTGTGGGTCTCATCACCAGATCCCAGCAGCTGCTTTCCTGCTGAATGTCCTCATACTGTGCAGACCATGTCACAGCCCGCTGCTATGACTCTCCAACTACTACGCTAAGCTCCATTGCCCAGATAGCTGGGGAGAAGGATCATGAAATACATATGCTGAGCCAAAGTGCTGTTGTTGTGGTGGCTGTACAGAGCCGGCTGCTCACCAAGTTCTTGTTGAGCTGATCTATCTGCTCATAGAGCTCATCTGCTGACTGGTCCTTGCAGTACTGCTTGAATATGTCATCCCTGGAGACATGAGAAGTTCTGATGAGTGAGAACAGATGTGTTGTTGGGACGCAAGCTGCACAGCTAGCAGCCATTGTTGCTCAGAGTTGGCTGGCAAGCAGCCTGCAGCATTGAGTTGCTGTGCTGCAACAACATCAAGATGGCTTGAAGCACGAGCTGCTGCTTGGCCTTGCAACAGCTGCTTCCCTGTGCCTATTGGCTTCACTACACGCGATTGATGCTGCCCATGCCGTCGTCTTGCTGCTGACAATCACTGCTGTTCTTACCAATTGTCAAAGAAGCCTTCTTGAAAGAACTGCATTGGTACCGCTTGTACTGCTGCCATAAACGGCTCACCCTGGTTGGCCAGCCCTGCAAAGTAGCAATGCATCATCTCTACTGGGAATCCGCTGCATGTGACCGTTTGGATTATACACCACATGCGGTTTGAATGACCAAAGGTGGCCAGCAGCTGTGGCAAGTGCTGCGAGTGTAGCGCACCTGCTCTAGGGCTCCCCGGGTGATGCTGTGCATCAAAGACCTCGAGACTCTGCCTATCCCTGATAAACCTGTCATATGCCTCATGTACTTGGTTTATGTACTGTTGTACATCTGCTTTAGTGACAGGAGGGTATCTGGTGGGGTCCAAAGGTGGTGCTGTGGGGGCCTGGGACGCGTCATGAGCCAGGCCCCAGAAGCCTCCGCTCGTCTGACCAGCTGTACGCGGGTCATTGACAATAGAAGCAAGCGTCTGACCCACTGTATACACGCTACGGTCCACATCCAAGTATCTGTCAATGGGATGGTGCCTACTGCGCCTGCTGGTACCGATAGACGAGTACGATTGGTATGACATGCTTAGTTCATACTATCTGGTGTCCATTGCAGTATGCAGTGCGGCCATGCATGGATCCTAGGCAGTTCTGGGAGGTGTGAACAGTTGCGATGAGT
This sequence comes from Coelastrella sp. UTEX B 3026, assembly GCA_002588565.1. Taxonomy (NCBI): domain Eukaryota; kingdom Viridiplantae; phylum Chlorophyta; class Chlorophyceae; order Sphaeropleales; family Scenedesmaceae; genus Coelastrella; species Coelastrella sp. UTEX B 3026. The sequence goes on along the minus strand of NSMO01014787.1, from coordinate 8,094 downwards.
TCGGTATGCCAACTGCATACCTACTGATCAAGCGCGTGAGCCTAGTTTAAAACGCTGTACGCTTGCTGACCATACCATATGGTATGCGAGGGAGAATTCTAACAGGACAGGCCCCCACAGTTGCTTATAACACAGCCTGTACAGTTGCTCGGGGCGGTTCTATGCTGTACGGGCCAGGATCGTCCAGTCTGCCAATACAGCACTACCCTCCTTGCCATGCTGCAGGCATTGTATACGAATATGTGTTCCCAGTTGCACGTCAGGTCCCCGTGCCAACTGTCGGTCTCAACCGACTGCTGCTACTAACAGATGGACGTGCTGAGGAGCGTGCTCGCAGCCAGAAAAGACAAATCACCACAGGTTGCTGGCACAGAGCAGCAGACTGTTCGCAGCATGTTGGACTGACAGCCTTTGTGGCGCCAAGTAATCACTGCAGCTAATCCCTGCAGCTAAACCATGCAGGTGCAGTCTCTGCTGGAGTGTCTGCAGGATCCGTCCTTCAATCTGCAAGTGTACATATGCTCAGTCGGTGAGTGTATAATTCAAATTTTAATTGTCTTCATGCTACTGAATGCAGTTGCAGTGATTGTCTATGAGTGTTCAGGCACCCTGGCGACAGATTACAGTTGCAGTCTGTGAATCGCTCAGGTTTCCAGTCCTGACAGCAGTGAGCTGCTGGTGCTGCTGCAGGCGGTGTTGGCAGTACTGAGCTGAGCAACTTCCTGACACGTTCAGGTATCAGCTGCAACCTCCTGACTGATCAAGATGGCCTCAGGCATGTCAACAGGTGGGACTGTGCACCAACTGCTCACTCAGAGAACTACTGCTAGGCAAATCATATCCAGTGTGTGATTTAGCCATCACTGAGCCTGAAAGCAGCTGCTGGGATCTTGGCATGTTGGTTCCGTATGCTGTCAGGAGCTTGGTAGTGTGGCATGGCTGCATTGTACCACTAGTATATGGGTTGCAATGCCCACTCGCGCTTGTGACTGCTGGAACAGGCCGCCAGCAAGCATCCCCCCCTCCACACGTGTTGTGTACCTGTTTGGTGAACCCCTGGCCTGTGTGGCTTCACACTACCGGAGACAGCATGCTTATCACCAGGTCTGAAGACCTAGGGTTGAGATGTCCTGCCCTATGGTGTCTTGCCAGTGCCTATGTTCACTGCACAATACAAACCCTGATTGATGCTGGGCTGGTCAGTCTTGTAGCCAGGCAGATGAAAGAACTCTGAGAGTGCTGGCCCAGCCTGGCTTTGCTGTGTGTGCTCTTGTGGTGGCCTGTATGTTGTCAAAAGTAGTGGGGACACCCAGCACTCAGAACAGCAATGTGTAAGCAACAGTGTCCTTGCATATGCAGGCCCTAAAAACAAGCGGCAATTTATGTTTGGATGAGGCCACATTCCCTGCGGACTTCCAGGCGTACATAGACAGGTGGGATTCTGGCGTGTCTGGCATTGCCAACAGCTTGCACCCCTGCAGGACCCTATGACAAGGCGCAGCCCCAGCGGCTTTTGCATGCTTGTTGGTGTTGAGGTCTATGTTGCTTTGCTGCTTGTTTGACTGTGTAAGATTGGCTGCAGCAGCACCACTAGGAAGCCTCAATACTATGCACTGCACAGCAGATGCTTCTTCATGAACGGCCCTTGCCACTGCTTCACACTGTTACCAAGGAACCGCACATGATGGATTCATGGCAAGTTGCAGTGTAGCTGACTGATGTGACTGTGCTGTTTGTACAGGGGTGAAGATTTGTTTGGTCTTGAGCAACACTTGCATAACTGGTTAGACACTCCTACACAATATGATGTGCTCTTTGTTAGGTGAGGATTTTGCCCGGCTTCAGATCATGCCCGGTAACACATGTGGTATGCAGCTGTTTGCTGCCGGGCATAAATAACACTTGCATGTGCGTTCAAGTCATGGGTCCAAAACACCGTGCCAGCCACCGTACTAGTTAGAAAGTCTGAGCACGCATTGTGGTCGCAATTCAAGCTACAGCTGAATAAGCTGGTTCCAAATATGTCCCTGAATAGTGTACCTGATGCTGCTAGCCAACCGTGTCCTTCATTGTTTAACACATACTTCTTGACATGAGATGGTTTCAAGCCAAGATGCCCTTGGCTGAGGGCGTCATACTGCAGCGAAAGCCGGTGCCAGCCAATGAGACCGACATACCACTGCCCTTGCAATCTTGTGCATTCCCTGCAGGTACGAACACATGTTTGACCTTCCTGTAGCTATGGCCATATTCAAGCACATCTGCCGCACCAATGACGGCACTAATCCCTTAAAAGCAGAGCAAGAAGTGTCAAGCATGGCAGCTGCATTTGCTGCACAAAAGCGACAGCGGGCCAGTCGAGTGAGGGAGGCTCAGCGCCGAGCCATGTATGTGCAACTGGCAGCTGAAATGGACAAACTGCCACATATATTCCTGCGCAAGACAGATGGAACACGGGTTTTGCTGGCAGGTGGTGACCCTTGAGTTATGTTTGCCGATGGTGTCACCATTATGACACTATGCCAAGCTGGCACTTGCAGCCTGCTGCCCGCTGAGGGTGTGAGATACCAATGCATGGGTTGTCACAAGGCTGTGTGTCAGGTACACCGTTGTGCTGATGGTTCCGAGTCAGCAACTTGTTGACTGGTCTTGTCAAGGATGATTCGGTGTTCAGCGGCTTCACACACAGTTGGGTGGTTATTACAACTTACTGAACTCTTGATTGGGGTGGTTATGGACACTGCCAAGTAGTTGGCCACAGCCAAGATCTAGTTTGAAAGCTGCTGCTAATTCACGCAGTGATTGGAAGTCTAGCATAGCAACATGATTTGTGTGCAGTGTACTAAGTCTGACGAGCGAGTTTGCTGTTATGGTTGTACTGTTGTTCATGCGCATGTTATCTGCTGGGCCACATGTGCTTCTGGGGAGCCTATTGCTCACAGCGATAGTGTGACCCTTCATGTCTTTGCTGCTGGAACAGGCAGTGACTTGCTATGTGCTGTACAGGCACAAGCTCCAGAGATGCATTGGTTTCTGAGTCAGTGGGCATCGAATGCTGCTACAGATATGGGCTCCTACGGAATTAAAAGCTGTAACCGCTTATTGCGGCTGTGGTCATTGCATATGAGGTGGCACATGTACACAGTTTGGCCATGTCTGGGTCTTGGATCACAACCGTGTACCTTGCATTTGTAAAATGCAGCTGGGTCCATAACATATGATGATCAGGCTTGCCAAACTTGAAGTTCGTAGGGTGAGGTTCGCATTGTGACAACTTGCTTCGCATTGTGATCCTGTTGACGTTTGCATTGGCTCAGTCACTTTTACATGCTGCTGGGATACCCCTGACCGATCAGGGAGAGGGAAGGCAACCTGTCGTGCCAGCCAGGAAATTTGGTCTGGGCTCTGAAACAGTTACAGGCCTAAACGTCAACTTGTGCAATGCCCAACGCTCTGTGTTTACTACCATACATGACAACTCAAGAAGCTTACACTTTCATGTTCCACTGTCTGTGCATACTATGCACATAAGGTTTACGGCGTGCTTACAACTCCACCACGTTCACTGTGCGCAGCACATGTGTACAGCAGTACAAGATACACATGCATGCTTCCTATGCCTGCCATTCGAATTCTCACTTCCTAACATGCATGCTCAATTGCATTAGATGGCTAGAAGGGGCCCTTGACAAGCTGGTCCACCTCACAACAATCAATGTCACACATGCTCTTACTCAATAGTTCATTGTATGTCCCATGCATTTCTTCATGAAGTGATCACTAATGCTCGACTGCTTTTCACCGTTGAACCAATTAATGGTCACATCAGAAGGAAGGGCTGCTGCTGGCATAACTACCATCAAGACTCTCCTACACTGTTCCAATATCACCTGCCTTGCACTGATAGATCAACTGATTCAATCATTGGCAATGAGGCACGAGCAGCCTCTGGGCTGCAACCGAACCAGGGCTCACAATGTGAAGTCAGTATAGGTATCTGACCGGCTTCGGGTTAGCAAGGCAGAAGTCTTTGCACTATTTCAGCACTTTGCAGCAGCAGCTGGTGCCTTCCATGACGCCCACTTGCCAGCCTGCTCCAGCTTGACTGTTTTGGCAGTGCAGGAGGCCTTGTCCTTCAGCTTGCCACACGCACTCTGCATTGCATTGACAGCATCAATAGCAGTGTCCACCAACTCTGCATCACTGGCAATGCACTGTGCAGAAGTGTCAACTTCATTGAGGTAACCTACCTAGCACTGCAAAGTGCATGTGTCACCGTTACGTGCTCGCAGAACCACAAAAGAACTGGCAGCAAGTAACAGTGTAAGACGGTGCCTTACCATCAGTGCATCTAGCTTGTCATCAAAAGCATCTTTGCCTGGCTTTGCCACTGGTGCCCGGGCGCAAGCCTTGGCCACGGGGTTGTACGCACAGGCGGCATTCTTCTCACAGCTGCCCTGGTCCTTCAGACCGCTGCAGGTGCGAGCCTGTGGGCAGAAACAACATCAAGTATGCTCATAAGAGTCGCCTTGAAAATGATGACCTAATTTTGCACATGCTTTGACATGCTGGCTCAATGGCACGGCACTGAACGGTCAGATTTGTTCTATGACATGACTGCATAACATGCATGAATTACATCATGTTTAAGTCCTGGAACAAACAAGGTATACCTAGGCTCAATTTGATAGTATCATATGTCCTAAGCAAATACTTCCAACTGGGATAGTACACCACTGTGTGCTGACTACAGCTGTCTCAGACCCAAACTTGTGGCTGCCATACCTGCTTGAGCCAGCATGTTGCCTCACAAGAGCCAAAGATAGCAGGGTCCATGTTCTGAACCTGTTGAGCCAGCGCCTGAGCTCCTTTGTTGTCCAAGCTAGCAGCCCACTTTGGCAGACACACAGGTTTGCCCTGGGTGGCGCTGGCAGCGGGGGCGGCACAGCCTGAAAGCTTGCTGCAGGCATCTGCACAGCAGTACAATTGAAACTCAATGGAGCAAACTGTGAGATATAGCGCACACAAGCATCAGATGCAATGACTAGTGAGACATGCATGCAAGGGGTCGCGCCCAAGACCCATCTAGCATGCTGCCAAACCCTCTAGCATGCTGACACCACTATGCTTGACCTGGAACAATGTGATACATGCGATGCAAGGCTTGCTGGGGTATGTGCACATAACAACCAGCAACGCTCCTGGCAACTCAGGAGTCCATTGGCACAATAGTGTGGGCATGCAACAGCTGGTCACAAGTAGTGATCATAGGCACCAGAAGCCAAGAAAACCATGCATGGTGTGAGAGAAGGGGAGTTCCTAGGCTCATCACCTCCTCACCTGGCGCTGGGTGTGCATAGCATGCAAAGAACTGGGCTGCCTTTGATCCAGGGCAGGTCATGGAGGACGGTATGGTTGCCATGCTGACGGTGTACCCAGACCTCTCAAATGCAGTTATCTGCAAATCACACACAACATATCGCAGATCATGCACTGGGTATGTAAGCAAAGGAACCTGTATGAAACACGTGGATGCTTCAAGTGACATGGGTGCGTAGGGCCCAGGCCGTTCTGGCAGGATGCGCTGCGCATGCTGTAAAGTAAATCGTGAGTCACGAATCACGTGAAAAGAAGCAGGAGGGCACCGGCTGTCAGCAAGAGAAGGGCGTGGGGCCCGGTACATGTTGGGTGCGCTCCGGTTGTGATAGTTACCGATTGAGCAACAGCAGTGCTGTTGCTCAATCATTCAAATTGCTGCTGCTGCTGCTGCTGCTGCTGCTGCTCCCCACTGAGCCCTTTGGGTGCCACACACAAGCGCAGCACAACCAATGAGGCTGACCACACACACGCTCATTACCTGCTGGCTAGTCCATGCTCACCTCTGCATAGTCAGCACTGAGACAGACGCCCTTGCTGGAGTCAACCTTACGCCAGAAGCAGCGGTTGCTGTTGTCGGCCCAACATGCTGACTCAGAGGTGTACTTGCGTGAGCAGATGTCCGAGCGATCCAAGGCCATCAAGTAAGCCCTGACAGGGTTTGCAACAGCACATACATGACAGACAGCAAAAGGTATCAGCATACTACAGCCGGCAGCCAAACTTGTACACAGCCACTACTGCTGCCTGCACAGTTGTTAGGAACTTGGTCTCAGCTGCTGCCAGAACCCCAGCCTCTGTGTTATTTGTATTAAGAGCTGTTTCACATGGCACTGCACGGCAGCTGTTGATGATGAGCTGCATTCAGTCCTGCTGCTGCATGGCAGACTGCTCACTTTCTGAACACGCTTGTGGGCTGTACTGAACTTGGTACCGCCAGCATGTTCTGGTATGACGGCACGCAGACCTTCTCCTGCTCAATGAAGAAGCATGCTGGAGCACCTGACTGCAGCAACTGACGAGCACCTGCAGCAGAGCAGTGGGCATGAAGATCATGACACTGGCGTGAGACCACCAGGCACTTCCACACGCATGATGCAATCAGCTGCAAGGGTTGGACCTGTGTTAGACCCTTGCCAGGGTTGTGCTGTCCCAGCCTGCATACTATATACCACCGCAGACGCCCTCACTGCCGCCTGCGAGTTCAACTCCGTTGCACACCCCGTGCTGCTTGCTACTGCGATAAAAGTTGTCACCACCACCCACACTAGACTCTTGCTGCTGCTGCAATGCTGCGACCATGTGCTGGGCTTACTGCGCCCTGATCACGCAACCACGGCTGCGGCAGCAGGTCGCAGATGATAGCTAGACAAGAATCCTACCTGTGGACTCGAACTCCGCATTTGATTGCGAGAGCAGCGCGAACAGAACCACAGTTGCTGCTACAGTTACCCCCATGTCTGCAACACGCCAGAGCCCCTTTGTCAGCTGCCAGCCAATGCAGTTGTGCTTACGAGACGCTGTTATGCTGCAGCAGTGAGCTGGAGACGTCAAAGCTGATGTGATCGGCAGCCTGCAGCTAATTACCGATATGGCCGGTGACCGATGCCTAACAGCGCTGCAGGCGGCCGTCTGGCCACCGAAAGCGATCCACATAACACAGCTGATACTACTCACCGGCCTCAGCTTAGAGTCGGGCAATCGCACTGGGAAGGGACCCCAGGTGGCACAGCAGCAAATCAGACGAGCACAGCAGACCAGACAACTGCTGATTTGTTACAAGCTCTCAAAGATAGCCTTAAGTAGATCAAGGCGCTTGACGAAGGAAACAACGGACTCGCTGCAAGCGGGCCAAAGAACAAATGATCGCCTGATCGTGCTACACTTACAACCAGCAGAGAACAATAGATCGTATAGGGTAATGCCTGCAGACTGGTATGACATCAGGCTGCTGGTTATGCGGGCAGCTTCTCTGAGTTCGCTTCAGCACGGGTGCGAAGTTGCACGATACGCTTGACACTAAATACCGGGTAATAACATCCATTAATATATATGCATTTAGAAGCAGTCTTGTTGGCGTGTGGCATGTAGATTGGGCACTGGCGCTCTGCAGGTGGGACGGCCAACACCGAGTGATATCGCCAGAGCGCGGTGACTGCTCTTGACACAATGGTGCTCCCAATGATTATATTGGTAGGTTTCACGTCACACAGCTCAAGCCAACTCAAGGCTTCGGAGTTGCCCGCCAGTTCAGGCGGGAACATGCACAGCTAGCCTGACAGGGCACCAAAACGAAACGGAGCAGGCTGCAAAGTGGCACAGTAGACAACATGAAGTGCATAGTTCCCATGACATACGCGTCAAGGTAGCTAACAACTTCACACAGCAGGTGAGGTCCGTGCACGCCCACGTGTATACTTGAACAAAAATCACTCAAACCAGTGACGACAAAGCTTCAATCGATTGAGACGGGAGGCGCAGCCGCCTTCCGGGCACAGATCTGGTGTCTGACACAGCAATGATTGAAGATGACAGGATGCAGATGCGGTGCACGCCCTACAAAACGCCCCAGTACTACTGCAAGCTTTGCACTCCCAACATCAACCTACACAGCCAAACGCGCAACCACACGCCATCTGGAATTTGGCCAGGCGGATTTCTGCTTATCTGTTGGCGGCTTCGCCTTGTACTCAAACACCCAATGGTCCTCCACATCAA
>NSMO01014786.1:0-12494 GCA_002588565.1 Coelastrella sp. UTEX B 3026 | reverse complement strand
TGTTTCAGTAGCGCTGTGAGTCTGGCGCCTTCCACTCCCAAATCATCTCGCAGGTGTGCGACCGTGCTGGTAGGTATCGCACCTCCATGTGAGTTGGTCTGTGTATGTTGTGTGTGTTGTAGACCATTGCACGGCAGTTGTTGGGAACTGCGCTTGTTGATGTGCTGGCAATCGCTAGTGGTTGTCTGGTGGTTTATATGCCTCAACAGTGCTGTGAACAGCAATGGAGGATTTGCTGACTGCTGAGCTGCCGCCTGTTGGTGGGATGCATGTGCAGGTACAGCGCCATGTACTGCCCATGTGCAGCCAGCTGCAGGTACTGCACGTGGTAGATCTACAGCCGCTCCTGGGCCAGCTGCAGGTATGTAGCCGCCGAGCAGCCTTTTACTGCTGTTGAGCAGCATTGGGTGGTGTAGGGTGACGTGCTATGACTGCAGTGTTGCTGAAGCAGATGTTCTGTTGGGCCAAGCCGGAAGAGCACGGGTGGTGTGTGCGTCCAGTGTAGGTAATGGTATGTAATCTGCTGGATGCGAATCAAGCAGAGATGTCACGGTTGCAGCTGGGTGGGCTGTTGCTTGTTTCTGACTGTGGCTGGTGGAGTGTGTCTTGGCAATGCTGTTCATATATGTTGCTGTTGTCTTGCCTGCAGGATCAGTTCCTGCTGTTGCCGAGCCGCCCATCATCATTGATGGGAGTGAGGTGCAGGACGTAGATGCTATGCTTCCTCCTCTCTTGGACAATGCTGCAATGTCCGTTGATGGCTCCGACTGTGAGTCAGACGGTGATGGGCAACTGGGTGGCATCTTTGAAGAGATGGTCGTAATGATGGCTGCTGGTGGTACTGGATCAAAGGGAGGGAAGAAACGAGGTACTGGCGTGCAAGGCAGGAAGGCAAAACAGCTGCCACTGGCGTCCGCTGCCAAGTTTGTGCAGTCAACTACAGGGCCGATCGGCAGTGCTGCGGTTGCCATGGCATCCAGTACGGCTGATGCTGCAAAACGTGATGGTGGAGGCTTAGGACAGGGTGCAACGGGGCCTTCGTGTCAGGCCTCCAAGTCAATCCCCAAGTCAGGTGAGGCCGGCGGTGCAAAAGGCGGTCCCCGTGCCTCTAGTAGGTCTGTGGCCTCCAAACTAGTTGGTGCTGCCTATTTTGCCAATGCTGACAAGGTCATTTTGGCTAATCACTTTGCTGACATTGCTGTCATGCCTGGCAAGTCCTGCACCAAGGCTGGGCAGCATCAGGTGGATGCATCCTGGAAAGTATGGCAAGAGTTCATTGAGCATTGCCCACTAGCCCAAGCAGGCAGCGGGGATTCATCCGGCTATGTGTTCAAGGGTGTACATGTTATGGAGCATTGGCCTCCTAGTCCCAGGTTGTGGATGTTGTTTCATGGGTATGTTCGTGAGAATGTGAGTAGCCACAGCCGCTACCTGGGTGTAGTGAATGATGTGGCACGTGTGGGACGCACCAAGTTTGTTGTGGCTATTGCTGAGCATCAAGTGGCTATGAACTCCAATGTGGTTGATCCCACAATCTTGTACAGGCAGGCCGATGAGAAAATGCGTCAGTTGCTGGGCAGGGAGTATGGTAAGGAAGTGGAGAAGGTGTTGTTCATTAATATGGAAGAAGCGCGGAACGGTCATAGGTTCATTGACCAATGCAGTGCTGTGGGTTTGCAAGATGCTGGTTTGTGGAATTTCTCATGTGTCAGTGGTGGGCGCCGGCCCCGCACGTATACTGCTATCCGTTTGAAACATGTGGTAGAGGTAAAGGTAGAAGAGCTGGTGGATAAGTCGGGTGGCCCGGTGCTGATGGTTAGCTTTGCAGTGGTGTTTGATGATGAGAAATATATGGACCCCCGTGGTCCTCGACGGTGGTGTGATCCTTTTGTCGGGTGGAGCAATGTTTGGGACACTGCATGTCTGAGCGCTTCTTATTTCTTGTACCCTATGCTGGTGTATAGGGGGGCGTTGACGGTGAAAACCCTCTCTTGTCAGCTACAGCTGGCGATGTGCTGAAGATTCGTGAGGAGTGCAAGGAGCGGTTTCTGTTCTGTGATTGGCAAGGTGATGTGCCATTGGATGGTGTGCCCTTGAGTTGCGATGCAGTGTCAGACAGCACTCGCAAGTTGTTGCGGCGTATGGGCCGACCGGAGCGTGGGCACCGTGCTCACCGGAGTGGGGCAGTGTCTCGTGCTTTGATTATAAATCTGCTCAAGAACAAAGGCATGAAGATGGATGCTGACCTTGAGAATGTGATAGTGCGTTGGGGTTGTTGGTCGACTAAAGATGGAGTAGCTACCATGAAGGAAGTGTACAGCAGCCTTTTGGTGGACGATGTTATCAATGTGTCGGGGCTGGCTTTTGGGGTGGGTGAGGATGATAGCATCTGGGAGGCTAGGACCAAGGCATTCATGGGTGAAGTGTTGACTCCTGTGCATCCTGTGCATGACCGCAACATTGGTGCAGGCAAAGGGAGTACAGTATGGCGTTTGCCCTGGGTGTGTAGGTTGCGAGTATTGCATCGTTGTGCTGGGATCAGGGCAGCATTTGCCGATGCTTGCTGTGCATTGTTGGATGCAGCCGCAGCTTGCATAGAGCTGGTGCCTGTGAATCGCTATCAGTCGCCACGTACTCTTCTGGCAGATGCGCTTGAGTATTTTGAAAGTCCTGTTCCTTTGTGTGTAGAGGGGCAAACAGCTACTGCTGCTCAGCGCCAGTTGGCCGTTGAGTACAAACGGCTGCAGACTCTTTACATTGAACAGGCCCAGAGGCACTTGACTGCTGAAAAGCAGAAGTTGCAGCAGGATTTTTTTGGTAGCTGCTGGGGGCAGTGGCGGTGTATACAACATCAGACGCCCCACTTCTAATGCATGCACACGCTATGCAACATCTGCTTTGGTGGATGTGCGTGTCCATTTGCAAAGCATTAACAGTGCCAGGTCTGAGGCAAAGGAGCAAGGTCTTGTGCCTGCTGATGTGTGGAATGCGTTGTTGCATGGTGGTGTTAATGTGTTCAATGGTGTCGCTTGAGAGCTGAGGGTTGTGCTAGTGTTGTCGGCTGCAACTCCTCAGCAAGTTGTAGTTGAGAATGTCAGATGTTTGGGATCAAGTTGAGGTTGTTTGTAAAGTCTAGTTCATGCAACATAGGCCTCGGTTATTGGCTGATTGAGGGACTGCCGCTGCACACCTGCTGTCAAACGTTACCAACATACAACATCTGTATGTATGTGTTGAATTGGTCCTGGATTGGTGTCTTGCTTATTTGTGCTGTCTATTTGTTGCACTGTACATGCAGGTCACGTGGCCGACGGCAGTGCTACTACATTTGGGCATTGCGCATCAGAACACCCAACCACTGAGGAAGTGCGACCGTACAGGCACCGCACTCAAAGCCTGCATGACAATGGCAACCAAAGCAAGTATGGGCGAGTGCTAATCCGTGTGCGGCGTCAAGTGAATGGGGTGGATGAGTATGGGCGAGCTGAATGGAAATTGACTCGGAGGGGATCCAAAGCTGGCAAAGGACAGTATTTGTCGGAGGGTGAGGCCAGGCAGGATGTGAATATGATTTTGAAGTATCTCAGCGATGGAGGTATACCTGATTCGTTTTTGGTGTCAGGCGTGAACCAGCAGCCAGAGATTTCTGCTGTGTGGCAGCCAGGATGGCAGCCGGTTGAGTCTGACGGTATGGGGTGGATAATAGCACAGCAGGTCAAGGGCAAGTTGTTGGATGCTGGTGAGCTAGTGCAGCATACTTTCTTTAAAGACCGTCAGTCTTTTGTGTTCAGAGTCAGCCCCACAACCAAGGACTTGAAGACTCTTGATGGGCGCCGGGGGCCCAAGATTCGGTGGGACAAACAGACAAACGACCGTGTGTGCCACACGACAGGTCTGGTCACGGCCAACTGTGCTGCCCACAAAGAGCTGTTGGGGTTGTTTTCTAGGTTGTGTGATTGTAACATGTGGGCAGCAGTTGTTGGTGCGTAAGCATGATGTGTGTAGGTTTATGGCATACACCCGCGCTTGTGTGCAAGGTGCTCGGCAGCGCTTCAGTGATATATACCGTGTGGTTCTGGGCGCAGCTTTCTTGGATGCTTACATATCATTCAGCGATTGTTTGACGCTCATAGAGTACCATGCTGCAACTCTTGACCCAAGTGGGCAATCGGGGCGCACCTATGATGGCCCACAAGGTTTGCATGCTGCATGGAGTCAACTGGTGAAGTTATTGCAAGGTATTACACCTGAAAGTAGCGGCGCCGCTGCAGTGGGCGAGGTTGTGTTGAGTGTGTTGTACCCGGGTGCAGCGTCCATGCGTGAAAAACTGACTGAATTACTTGCCGTCGGCATGGACTTGCCGTCGGCCGTGCCTGACACAGAGCGGCCGGCGGGTGTGCAGTCAGTTCCTGTTGTAGTGGATTTGTGTTCTCAGCCAGTGTTGCGATCTGGTGGCACATGTAGTTTGGATCGAGTTAATCTGACATCGCAGCCATTTACTGACAGTGAGAGCGAAAGCATGTTTCTTGATGGTCCTGCACGTCGTGGGGTTGAGGCAGAGGGTTTGCATACTGCTGGGAGGTTAGGTGTGAATGATGCGGAGCAGGACAAGATGTTGCGCTTGCATGAACTGCGTGGAGTCATCAGTGCTGTTAAGACAAATAGCGACGAAGCAGAAAATAACTTACTGTTGTTGCTGGGTCTGCTGGACAGTGATGACAACATCTGTTGTGTTGGTGCTGCTGGCACGGGCAAGTCTGCGGTCATCAACAAGGTAGTCATACCTGTTCTCCCGGACCGGCACAAGCATGGTGCCCAGCAGGTGTGGGTGACAGCGACCACTAGTTCTGCGGCTGTGAACATTGAGAATCAGCAGCAGTACCTGCGATGCTTGACAACATGCGAGTGACAGATGTGCAATCAGACAGTGCGGGGACCCTGCATACAGGCAAGCCAGCTTTGTTCACCAGCATGCATACTACTGCCTTTGATCCATGCTTGTTCTCAATGTTCACAAATCATTATGAAGTTTTTACTTCTGTTATAGCTAGCTCACATATACTGATACTGCGAGGCGGCCAATTGGTTGTGCAACCGGAGGTCGTTGCGTGACTTATCAGTGCACAACAGCAAGTAGATCAGCATGATACTGCCGAACAGCCTGGTGAGCAAGGCTGAGTCAGCCTGGCTGACCTGGATTTACTTCCTAAACCCGTCTGGTACGCCCAACAGATGGCAGAGTCGTGTTGTGTGTTGAGCCACCAGGCTGTGGGGGCGAGCAGGTAAGCTGATATGTAGACCTTGAGGGACCTGCTCAGCAGCCCAGCAGCTACCTAAAAGAAACCAGATCCCCATTGTTCGAGCGTAACAGTCTTCCACGCTGCCTTGCACAATTGAGATGGCTTTGACGCCGTAGCAAAATGGGTTCTTCGTGCATGTCAACTCTCAGTCAAGAATACTACCAGCAGACTGCAACCTTCCGAAGTGCCAGCTGCCATAACACAGCATGTTACTCCGTGGGAACAGCAACAGCAGCAGTACATGCGATGCTTAACATCATGCGAGTGCCAGACGTGCAATTCAGACAGTGCGGGGACCCTGCATATATGCCTGTATATACAGGCAAGCCAGCTTTGTTCACCAGCATGCATGCTTCTACCTTCGTTTCATGCTTATATTCATCATGTTCAGAAACTATTATGAAGTTTTACTTCTGTTATAGGGACGGTGTAACCATTAGCCTTGGGCCATCGGCAGCGAGTACATGGGACTGGTGTGGCCTGTTAGTGGAGGGTAACATCCAAGTAGTAAAAGCAACTGCCGACATTGTTAGTCACTCAGAGGTCCCACTGGGTAAAGTGCCACTTAGGAATGGTCGTAGTATGCATGTTGCCGCGCAAGTTTCTAGGGAGCACTGGGACCGCCTGATGGCAGCGGCGCAGCCTACCTATGCGCAGCATGATTTCGACGGTTTGGCAGCCATGCGGTATGTGAGTGAGCTGCAATCAATTTGGCAGTCTGCTGCCAGTGGCAGTCGCGGCGATCGGCACGGCCAATGGGTCGCAGTAGCAGTACTCACTTGCAAATTGGGCCTGCCCGGTTCAGCGGGGCCTGCAGCTTACATCCGAGGCTGACCATGCCTGGACAGTATCAGCAGCAGCACAAAGAAGCTGGATTTGCGCAGGTTCTGTGCAGCCTGCTCCGGCCTTCTAGGCGTACCTATCCGCCCGAGTGACATGGTAACAACTACTGGCTGCAGCACTGCGGTGTCAGAGGAGCTTCAAGTCTACCAGAAACGCATACAGCCAAACGGCTTTAAGACCTCGGGGATGAGCAACAGCAGCAGTACATGTGATGCTTGACAACATGCGAGTGACAGCCGTGAAATCAGACAGTGCGGGGACTGTGCATACAGGCAAGCCAGCTTTGTTCACCAACATGCTACATCAGTCGGCACAATCGTATAAGTTTACACTAATATACCGCTCAATCTGCCCTGTTGGTATCACAGAGGTGAAAAGTCCCAACTTCTGCATTAGGCCAAGTTGTATATCATGGTCGATGCTCTAGCGTTGTAGTAACTACAGTTTGACATCCTGCGGCTAATATGGCGGCGAGTCAGAAAGAGACACACGCAGCTGCCTGGAAAGGGCTTCCGCAGAGATGCTGGGTAGTGGTGGCCTTGTTTGTCGCAGCCGGGCTGCTACTTTATCCATACTTAGCCGTTTTTCGCACTAATCTGAGCTATTATCACATGACAGAAAACACTGCGAGCGGCCGCGAGTGCACAAATCAGAAAGTGTACTCTGGGCAGTATGGCAGCACAGTCCGAGCCAAGTAAGCCTTGTTCTGCTTGGGAAAGTTGCACCACGGTGCGCGAAGCTCTTTGAATGACGCCTGTGATTAGAGTCCATACGTCAGTAGCATCGCTGGTCCTGGCTTCCCTGGCGTCAGCTGTGCAAACAACCGATTGAGCAGTACAGTATGTTGGTATACAGCTGGAGTTCAACTCAGTTGTTTTGTTCCTGCAGTCTCACAGTCTTCAGGACCAACCTGTTATCACGAATATACCAGAGTTTCCCGGATGGTGAGCATGGTTAGCAGCAACGTATTGGTATCAGCAGTTGACGGTAGTACTGCAATTCGCAGGCCCTACTGCAATCACTGATAGCCAGCAGTTGCCACCCCGAGGCACTCGCACTCGCTAGACTATGGAATCACATCTCAGCTAACCTTGTGTTGTGCACAAGCAGCGACCGTGTGACACGCAGCCCGATCACAGCTTCTGATTGCGCTGCATATGCTAGGCCAACGCCGCATACTGCAGCTGCAGTACACGTCTGCAGCAACCTGCAGTAAGCAGTAAAACATAGTATCTCGGCTGCATGTTGATGGTTGGAAGTCCTCCGCTATCATCAACTGTCCACCACATCCACCACATATCAGCTGTGTCACACACTGAGACACCCTTGGCTGCTATTTTGTACTGTTCTTTGCAGCTGGCCACCTGATAGGCTGGCAGCGCTTCAACCCCTTTGAGCCATTCATAACATGCCCACCAAACCGGCTCATCTCTGGATTCCATCGATGGCGCTTCTGTGGCCTGACTCAGCTGCGAGCCCCCTGCCTGGTGTACAGCGTGGGGCCGGTTCAATACGACTACGCATTTGAAAAAGAGATCATCGCACAGACACGATGCGAGGTCCATACCTTTGACTGCACGCAAGAAGGCAAAGTGATTGACCCAAATAGGCATCATTCTCACCGCTGGTGCTTGGGCGGCAATGGGACTGATCACAAGACGTTGGAGCAGATTGTTGAAGAGCTGGGCCATTATCAGGGCATAGATGCGATGAAAATAGGTGAGTAAATAGCAGCAGTCTCTGTTGGTACGTCAAGCGACCTGAGGGTTCCACACTTGCACCCATGCCTTCCTGCAGCTGCAGTAGGTGCGTTGCATGGTTTAGCTCTGGCCCATGCTAACACTCTGGATACAGGTGCACGAATATATACCATGTGCTACTGTGGGGCACTGTGTCCAAATACCAAGTGTGGTTGATGGCCAGTATGGACTGATGACCTAGGGGTGTACGCAATGGTCTGTCTTCACCACAGTCAAAGCCCTGCAAGGCAGATTTGTGAAAGGCCGGCGACCAGCTCAGCGCATGCGTACACCTTCAAGCAGAGGCAATTGCCTTAGGAGTTGCTACACTCGACAGCTATGATCTCTGTACCATTGCTTCTTCTGGATTTGTCTGAGGCACACCATATACCACCAAAGCGAGCAACACACTGATTATATGTGTGTGTCCAATAGGCTATGTAATGATGTACAGCTTTAACCCCAGCACACTGATGCTGTTTGTTTCTGCAGATATGGATGGTCCAGATGCTGAGGCACTGACTTCCCTGCACCTGAATGGCCCACTGCCCCGGCAACTAGCAGCTGAGATCCACATCCGGCCAGCAACAGACACAGCTTTACCTCCCGAGACAGCACGTACCCTGCCTCAAGTTGCCATGATGTTCGCTCACCTGGCAAACCTGGGTTATGGTGTTATAAGCAGAAATGACAACGTGGGCGGCCAGCCAGGCTGCTGTGCAGGTATGTGGGTTCCGGGGGGAGCAGGGACACTGTAATACACTTGTCAATTGTGGTCATGAAGACTTGCTGAAGACTGGCGGCCTTGGTACTAGCTAGAAAAGTCTGCAAAATTGAGTAATGTGTCAGATTAGTGTGTCATAATGTCAGGCTCAGAGCATTTTGTGTATATGATACTCATCAGCCACAGCAATCACTGATGGCGCATTGCCATTGGCCTTGGCCTCACATCCTGAGCGCATGCCACAGAACCAACCAGGCCTGCAGATGTAAGCTGTGCTAACAGCAAACAACCAAAATTCCTCAGCTGTCGTGTATCAAACATTGAATGTGCAGCTTTTAGTACTAGCTGGTAGTTTGACTCAGCCTGATCAAATGCTGCCACACCTCAAACGACTCAACAACGGCTTCTTAATTGGTGTGAGCTGATGTGGCCATCGAGAAGAACTATGTCAACCACATGCACACTAACCTCCTTGTTTTCTGTCACTGTTCTGCTTGCAGAGTTTTCATGGCTGAAAGTTGAGCATGTTTGCGTGCCTCAGGCAAAAGCTCCAACCCCAACAGCTGCCATCTCAAACACAACAGAATCAGCCACTCCTGCAGCCGCAAGCAGCTCAGCAATCACTGTCTCCGTAGCTGACAAGGCAGCCCCTGCTGCTGAGGCTGAGCCACCCAAGCCTCCTAGGGCCAAGCGCCTGGTGGTGTCCATGGCGAGCTTCCCCGGCCGCGCTGAGTTTGCTGCTCCCACCGTGTACTCCATCATGTATGGCACCCGTGTGCCTGATGCGCTGTACTTTTGGGTGCCTGTAGGGGTGAAACGGTGAGCAGTGGTGACATGGGACTGCTAGTAACGGTTGTGACAGAGCTGCATGATTCTTGCCTTTTTACTGGTTACACTAGATCACGGCGTGGAAGGGTCTGGTGCCTGCAGTGGTTCTAAAGGTCATCTAATGCTACCACGTGTATTATGCATTATGTTACGGCCGCTGTGTATAAACCAATGCTGGTGTTGCTTGTATCAGTGTCAGTGGCTGAGGTACTGTGCCCTGTTGAAGTGGACACTCTCATGTTGCATCTAGTCACGCCTGCCAATCTACAACTGCACAACATGTCAGCAGCGGACTGCCTAGTCCAGGGTGCTTCTACCCATTTTGGCATGCAGTAATGAAGGCTCTCAAGCGCTCCTCATTGCTAGCTGCAATTCATATACACTCTGCAGCAGCAAACACTGGTCTGTCGGCAACTCTCAGAGTCTTGTCCATATGCTGGACTGATATGCCAGCAGAACAGCTCAGCCTGCAGCTCTGAGTTTTGGTGTGCTTTTGTGCTCTTGCTGGCAGGTTTGACGGCAAGGATGAGGAGGTGAATGGGCCCAAGGAGATTGCTCGTGAAGCCACAATGTTCAATGACCAGTTCAAGGATGTTGTGAAAGTTGCTTCACCGAAGATGGACTACGGTCCTGCAACCAAGCTAATGCCGACACTGGAGGTGGAGACAGACCCAGATACAGTAATCATCACTGTAGATGTGAGTGTGATAGAGGCTCAATCAACATTTTCAATACCAGCTATTGGTTTATTGCTGCAATGTAGCAGGGCGTAGAGTTGGCTAGCTGGCTGTGCGATGCAGTTGAGCCAATGCGGAAGGCTCACACGGGGTGCTCACTTTGTCCTGCATTCTTGCCGTGTACTGCTGTGTTTACTCCTGCTCTGTCAAGCTTTGCAGATAGCAGTGCTAGGTCACATAGATTGATACATCATTTCAAGTGACCATGTTCCATTGCAGTTGGTGCAGTACGCTGGTTTTGCAAAACAGGAGGGGAACCTTGGTGTCACTGTGCCGTTAAAGCATTCTCTCAACACGTGATTGAGGCATTGTCTTGCCAACATTATAACGCACACATGTGCTAGGTTATTTTGGTCAGATATAAAGGAAATAACCATGCTTCATTGCAGTTGCTACAGCACGCAGATCTTGTCAAACAGGCGGGGAACCTTGGTGTCGCCTTGGGCTTACTCAACTTCCGTTAGAATATCCTCAACATGTGGTTGAAGCATTCCCTTGTTGACATATTAACGCACACATGCATCTGCAGGACGACACATACTACTCCCCAACGACTGTAGCTGAACTTGAAGATGAGATCCTCAAGCGTCCCGGCCACGCAATCGTCCGCAGCTGTGAGATCACACACTGGGACGACAAGAAAGCTCCGCCTGCCAAAGGCTGGCGCGAATGGAAGCTGAGTGAAGGCGCTTGCAGAGGCTTCATGACCGCTTACGCATCAGCCGCATACCGGAGAGAATTTCTGGACGACTTGGTGTTCAATCAGACCCGTGCGCCAGAGGGATGTTTGCATCATGATGACATCTGGTTCAGTGGGCACCTGTGGTTGCGTAATGTGCCGATCTGGGTGATGAGTATGGCGGGCAGGTCCTGGCCCCCGATGTATCACAGGCCCAAGAACAGGATGTCGATATCTATGCACCCAGATGCGGAGAAGAAGGCACAAGAGTGTTTGGACTGGTTCCACTGGTGAGCATATGGCACAAGGTGCCTCAGGAACTGCAAGTCTTTATTGTGTATACGCTGTGTTTACGACAGTCATGGACAGGTGTGTGACTGCAGTCCATGCCATTGTTGTGTGTCACACATCGAATGAATAGTTGTGTGCTTTAGAAACAGCAACAGCAGTGAACGAGCAAGTATGATTCGTCTCCTGCTTGATGCTCTAAACGGCGTGTTCAATGCAGGCTCAGCACCGGTACTGGTGTCACTGCAAGTGCCGGTTGTGACATGCGTTAGTCCGCAGTATGCATGCATCAGGCCCTGCCGGGCGCTTCATGCATAGGCGAGCATTCTAGATCTATCACCAGTCGCTCATCAAACAATGATTCACTGCTATTGCAGGATGGATGATGAGAACCGGCGTAAAGAGCTGCTGGGTGACAGGAAACCATACCAGGAGTCTTAACAAGCTCGTCAAGCAGTGATGCTGCCACCGTGACCACTGTATTTGAAGAATAGCGCTGATCCCAGATGTGATCATTCAAGAGTTCACCATAGTTCATGTGCTGCCAAGCTGCATCATTCACAAGCATTCTTATATATATAAGCTACCCACCAGCCATAGCACTATGGCCATCGGCCCCGCGCCCCATTTCCAAGGCGGAAACAACAGCATCCAAAGCAGTGATTCTATCGCTGCCATACTTGCATTCTTGTTTGCAAGCAGCCGCCTGCCATGATGGTGGGAGGCTGGGTGGCAGTGTCCGTCACGGGCGTTCACAATACCTTTTGTACCAGACTTGTTCAGCGTGCTGCTCCTTATTGGCAGGTGTCCCATCCAGTGTTGTTGTGTTGCGTGACACCAGGGCAGTGTCAATCAGCAATGGCATGCCAAAGTTTTGAGTCAGAGGCTGGTGGTCCCAGCCCTTACACATTCAGCCAATTGTTAATGACCATCTGTATAGCGTGTAACAGTAACTGAGACTATAACGAAGGTGAGTAGAACTCACTGGGTAGATTTGAGGCGCGGGGTCGATGGCCTATGGCTATGGCGTAACCCAGCATAGATTATTATTACTATAACGCAGCAGCCCGTGACACCCCCACCCCCCCTCTTCTTCCCTGGCAGCCAACCTGATGGTCAGGCAGAACAAACGTCCGAACTTCACGAGACAGCAACTCCCTGGCCGGTATGTCAAGCTGTGTTATGACATCCATGGAATTTGATAAAAATTAACTCTACCTGGTGAGAATGGCCGTTGTGTGCAACATACGAAGCAGTCAACCAGCCACATTACACATGGCACATGATTGTCACATGTCCACCAGTCTCATCAAGGAACCGCTGGCTTTGCATTTGGACCCAAGCCTTGCTGTGGGA
>NSMO01014785.1:0-12497 GCA_002588565.1 Coelastrella sp. UTEX B 3026 | reverse complement strand
CTGCTGCACAACAGTCGAGCTGCAAAACAGAGATGCAACTAGCACATGCGGGTGCATCGACAAGTGAGGCTGTCAAAGTAGTTTTTGAGTTCGGATCCTTGCTGTCTCTGATTCCGGACTCATGGTCACCTGTGGTCCCTTACACGTGTGCTAGGGACAGAAATGCCTGATCACGTGCGCACCAGCATCGCGTCACGCAGAGTCTGGCTGTAACGATGAGTCAAGCTGCATCCTCGCTGGATTGTACTCACGTCGCCAGCACTGTTGGCAGTCACTGTGGGCTCAGCTGCTCAGATGCTGTAGCAGGTATGTGCCGGCAAAACGGGCGCCCGTGACAGGAGTAAAACTTCATCGTAGTGTTGTACTCGAGGGCCCTTGGGTGAACCCTAGCCATATGCTGACCCGAAAGCACCTGGCTCATTTGAAGGCTGTGTATGCAGGTGCTGTGTGCTCAAGGTGGCAATAAAGCAATTGACGTTGCGAAGCTCAACAACAACTTTGGCTGGTTTGGTGGTGAAAATGACGCCCTGCTTTGAGTCCTCCTGAAAAGAATGGCTGAGGCTGATCTAGCGCTTGGGTTAACAGGCATAGATATTTAGCCAGACAATGCACGGGTTAAGTAACTTTTGCTGCCACTGGACAGTACAAAGGGCGGCAATTCAAACTGCACTCAAAAATATAAAGGCTGCAGCAAAACTAGAGTTTCCGCTGCCAGGTAAGCCTTATGGCATTCGCCCAGCATCAGCATCTTGTGTGATGTGCAGGGCACACCAGTACGTAGTTCATTGTCAGTCACCAATGTCTGCTATGGCCGGCCATAATGCGCGCAGTAGACTGACTCGGCAGTCTGGGTGTCAGTGGTGCAAGTTGTATGTAGCAGAAGCAGATATCAGCAGCACAGGTGCTGCCGGGTGCCAAGTGGTGGTGTCTGCAGACTAACGTCGGCCATTGGCGTCTTAAACAACAGAGTATAGTTGCAGCAATGTAGGGCAGACGCAAGATATGACCAGCGTGTTACCGTCTAGGCTAGACGCCAAGCAGCACCGGCGGGGATGTGAGGGATGCAAGTGAATAGCATGTGTTGGGTTGTTGAGGCGGTACCCAAAATATGCAGTAGTAGGCAGTTATAACCAGGCAAGGAACGAACATATTTAGCATCCGCAGCTTGTGTGCTACTAAGCACACAGCAGCTTCGCCAGCTTCCACTGTTGTGTCTTTCAGCAGTCAAAATGATAAATCTTCATGGCAGTGGTACATTCTGTTCTTAGATGCCAGGGCTAACTGCAGCACAAGCACCACACATGTGCGATTGACAGCCGTAAAATCAGACAGTGCGAGGACTCTGCATACAGGCAACTTTGTTCACCAGCAAGCATACTTTTCCATTTGCTTCATGCTCGCTTTCAATGTTCACAAACTATCAGGAGGTTTTTACTTCTGTTACGTGACCCTGATATCAAGCCAGACAGCAGCGGCAGCAGCGACGGTGGGGACGCTCGGATATTACAGAGCACAGGCTTGCTAAATTGATCATCATTGACAGCAGCAGTTGTCGCTTCATGCGATGCTGGTCAACAGTACTCAGCACCAGTGGCCAAGCAGCAGTGGGAATGCGTTGGCACAGTCTCCTGATGCGTGTTGAGCCTCATTCACAGCATCAGGTGGCAGTATTTTGGGCATTGTTGGGCTTGGCCAGAGCATTCATCAGCCGGCTTGCAGCATAACAGCACGACGAGGGTTTGGTGCATTGGGTGGTTCAAATATATTCTGTCAGGATTCGGTGCCATCCTCCCAGGCCATGGGCAGACAACAAGAACAGCGGAGAGGCTTGCATCAACAACGATGTGTTTGTTGAACTCACTTGACACCACCTACAGTGATGAAAGCTGCATACATAGGTTTCTCCTGAAGAATTGGGAAACGGTGGCATGCCTTATAACAGGTCACACCACTGCTGTTGATCCCCCTGTGAACATCGGGTGTGGGGCCGATAGCCGTAAGTCTGTGGCTGATGGGTAACAATTATTTTCATTACACCACTGCCAAGGCTTGTCAACAACTATGAAAAGCCGGAACTCACAAATAAATAGCCAGAGGTATCTATGATTTACCACAATCAGCATAGCAGTACATGATGGAGCCCTCGTCGTGGCTAATACAGAGGCAAACATCCAACATGCAATACCCAACCACATGCGTAGTCTGGAGGCAATGCATGCAACGGGGATCACAGAAGTAGTATCTACCGCACACCCCATAGAAGAAACACAAAGATGTCTATGCGCCGCCAACTTCTATCGCTGAGCTGACCGCTACACAGCAGCTCCATATGACACTTAAAGCCAAATAGCCAATTGATAATCTGGAGCAAATCAGAGCCCCCCGCAAGGGTGCATCCCCAGAAATCAAGACAAGTTATGGTCTCATTTGCGATGACGGAAGGCGGCACGCCTTGCAGCTAGTGAATTTTCAAAAGCTGGCACCACTCTTCGTTTAAATTCCACAGCAGTGTTAGAAATAAGCAGTCATCACAGGTTTCACCCCCCGCTTGGCATTTGCTCTCAAGCAATATGTCTGTATATACCAGCTCCAACTAAAGCACACTAAGCATCAGGGCTGAAGCAGTACAGTCACCAGCCTAATCTAGTCAGTATACATGCCAACACACCATGGACAGTTCAAACGCTTCCACGCCAACTTGACTGCAAAATGAGCATTCCTGACAAATCCCAAAACCCAGCCTAAAGCTGAACTGCTTTTGCAAACAGGTGCATCTAGAAAGCCTAGGCAGAGGCCTCTGCAACACACACATGGCTTGTTGCTGCACAGTGCCCAGCCATTGATCACTGGTAGGCAGCCAGCTCTAACAGTCATGAACCCTTGCACAAGGCGTATACTGCGCTATGTAGCACAGTAAGGGTTCTGCAAATGGCTTTTTATTTGCTGCAATGGCCGCATATACCTACAATGACCGAGATAAATACCCCAAACTGCCTAGCTGAGTGCTGCCAGTTTTGCAGAACTGCTGTTGATCAGTTTGACCGCTATGTTGGTCACTACTAAAAGTCACCTAAAACTAAGATTAGATACATCCGCAACCTCAGACCTAGCTGGACTCCTGCAATCATAGTAGGCTCAAACAAAAAAATAGACAAAGTGCAAGTTAATACCAGTGAAGATAAGAAAAGAATACATTTCAGAGAGGCAGTATAGATCCAACAAGGTAACATGTGTTCAAGCTATCTGATGCTCCAAATTGGGTTGCAGCCATCAACTAAGCAGCCCAAGGAAACTTGCACACCTCACAGCCTAACTGCTGAGAAGCTCTGTTTGATTGGCGAAGGCGTCGCTGTCAAGAGACCAAAGCTGCTAATCGACCTTTGTTGACAGACTCATCAGCTTAAGAGCCAACCACTCAGTGTGAATATATGTTCGATTGCCAGCACATAACTATGGTGTCGCCAAAGCAGCCAATCACCCTCCACAGAAAGGCTGGCCACAACTGTGCAGTCACGCGTGTCAATAGCCCACGTGTATATGCATCAACCCAAGAATGTGGCCAAACATCTGGTAGATAGCAACCGGAGTTGGAAATAAGAACCGTCCGGACCTGTGACAGGTTGCACACATTTCGACCCCAAGCATCAAGGAGCAAAGACTTCTGATTGGAAGCAACAGCTGCAGCAGCTCTGCCAGCACTGCTGAACCCGTGTGACACATGTGTAACATGACCAGTAACTCCAACTCAGTACACTGCTCGTGCCTTCACCAAATGGCTTACTCTGGCCGTTTGACTGCCTTAACGGTCTTGCTGGCAGCTTTCTGCACCAGACCACAGAACACCCTAGCGTAGCGCTTTGTTTTGTAAGTCGCAAAGACAGCTGCGGCGTCAAAGGGATCACTCCAGAGGCCCATCATCATTCCATAATCAAAGAGTGTGAATGCGGCTGTGAGGTGGTTGCTTCGCCTGTGTGCAAAAAACACCTGCTTGTATGTCACATTTGGATCTTCATACCTGCAGCACACGAAGCAGCAGCAGCAACCTGTCAGCGGCATTGGCTTACCGGTCGAGCAGATGACAAACGAGGAGGCCTACTGCTCAGCATCAAGAGTGTGTTTTGTTGTCTGACACTGCCCAAGCAGTTGGTGGTGCAGTCAACGAGTGATGCTGCACCTAACGGTTGCTGCCAGTGCTCTGCAGCTGTTGCATGCCGCAAGCCAGAATTTAGATGCACATATCTGACAGACAGTGCAGGCTTTGCACACTGAACATTTCTGGCAGCCATGCACATCTATTTTGCTCTTCTGAATCTGCAATATCCATCAAGGCTGAAGATGCAATTGGTCCAGCCATCGTTTGTTTCCTTTTGGCCTTTCGCCAAGTCATCGCCCCTGTCAATTGTTGCATTCATACACACAAACACACAACGTTATCTACCGGTGCATCTGCTGTAACAATTGCCGCTCAACTCCCACCTGTCATCATGTAGTCCAGCTCCATACTTTGCCTTAGCAGAAGACAGCTGCTTTGTGGGGTAGAATGCTGTACCATGTACGTAGGAGAACTTCAGCAAAGCCCTCATGCCCCTGCTGTTCCTAAACCCTGCCTGGTCACGCTGGTAGAAGGGTGATAAACCCAGGGATAGGAACTTGGGGGCACTGCTGTTGTTAGTATCTGATGGGGTTGATGGGAAGGTGGCTGTGTCCGATGCTGCTGGGGATGAATCCAATGAATGCTGGTTCTGCTGCTGCTGCTGCTGTTTTCTGAGCTTAGATTTGCTGATGCTGAGCTTCTTGGCGGGAGCTTCTAACTTGTGCTCGGCACGGACCCTGTGAACAGCAGTTGATTGGTGACAGCATGTTGCAATAGAAGCACAAGCTGTGCACAAAGCCATGCACAGACCGAGCATGTAACATGCCGAGAGACACAGGACTGTGTGCACTTCTGGCAGGATATGCCATGCTAGCACAGCTGCAAAGTAATCCAAAACGTGCAACATGACAGATGCTTGCATGCCATTTGTAGCCCCTGCCAATAGACTGCCCCACCAGGTATGCAGCTTGCATGCTGGTGTCACTAATCGACGCACATACCCAATAGGATGCGACCCACCAAACCCTACGCTGTCAACACTCAATGCATCCAACTTGGTTGAACCTACCTGTCAATGAAAGCCTTGATCAGCAGGTTCACAGCGCCGGGATGAGCGTCCGGCCGCATGCGTGTCACGTTTGCGTAGTACCCAGTCAACTTGCTGCCTTCGTACACTGCATCAAAGAAGATGAACGCTTCCAGCCGGCTGGCCCGGTCGCGCGCGATGAACTTTCGGACTCCGGGCTCCGGGGCGAAGATGGGATGCCTGTTCCAGAACCAAAGCCTGGCGGAGCCTTTGCCCTTCGCTTTGGCCCAGAGCTTGTCGACCTCCTGCATTTCCACTGCAAGCTGCGACCAGTCTGCCTTCTGCTTTGTAAGTGCGTCCGCATCCGCGGAAGCCACGTCTGGGGCCTGCATAACTTCGTGAATGGTGATCCCCTTCTTTTCCGCTGAGCTGATGGCGCTGCGCAGACCACGCTTGGAGTAACCTGCGGAATAAAGCAAACAAAGATGCGCCTGAGTTTCAGACTCGACAGGGTAGGCAGGCCGGGTAGCTACGCGGCATTTCGTAGAAGCTGCAACCGGCAGAGGGCAACGCTACAACTCCTAACAGCAAGCCGGCCTGAATTGTTATGCAGGCACTGCAGCCACCTAAACTTCAAATACAGAAAGCTGCAGTGCACAACCACAGCAGGTTGCACGATGCTGCAAACCCTGTCACAGGACTCCTGTTCTTCTGTTTGTTTACCTGAGAATGCATACTTCTGCAGGTCAAGCTCCGTCTCCCCACCAACTGAGTTAATCAGCAGGCCATGGTTCTGCTGCAGAATCTCCGCAAAGTCGCGAGTGACCTACAAGCCAGCAAGCAGCATATGACACAGGTGCCACTGGTGAATGATAAGGGTGTGTCAGACGGTGCCACCACACTGCTTTGTATGCAGCAGCTGCTTGGCCACATTGCGAACATGTTGCTGTCATGCAACTTGCATAGCAATAAAGCTGAAAGCGGTACAGTCGCTCCTCTGCAGGCAAGCTTGTGAGCACTGATTGTGCCTTGTGGTGATAGCGCTTCGAATCACACCTGAATTGGCTGCTGCAAGCACAACAAGATCAGCTTGGGCTGGGGGCCGAATGAGAATGCACAGCTGCTCGTTACCTGCATGAACATAGCCTTGGGGTGCCTCTTCAGGAAGGCAGCAGCCATTGTAGCATAGTGCTCTGGTGCACACACGGGGTCAGCAAGAGCAATGGCCCTCCTGATTTCATGAAACGGAACAACCGAGCACATCTTGGCATACGCAATGTAGCCAATACCAGGCACCACAAAGTGCTTCAAGCCTGGCTGCAGGGTTGATAGGGACATTATACCCCGGCCATGCTGGGAGATATAAGGATACAGGGTTTGTGCATCTGCCACGGAGTCTGTGGCTGTTGGTTGGTCAGGGCTTGGGGTCTTGGCTGTCTGAGTTCTGGGGTTTGCTGGTAGTGGGAGCTTTTGAAGACCCAGTAGGTTGTCAGGTGTCAGCTTTGGCAAGTCTTTACGTTGCAGGAGCTTCTGCAGCAGACTGGGTGTGTGCTTTGCCTGTACAGCAGAGGAGGACGTGGTTTGGGGTTTGTCCAGTCAGAAGAACTCCGGTGATACAGCAATATGCCCAGAAGGGGTTTGCAGCCTCTGCAGCATAGAGGTAACCATGAAATCAGATGATCAATGTGCATTACAGTGCTGTGATACAAAAAGCTGGCTCTCCCCGTCTGCTGTAAGTCTCTCTGCTGACACTGTGTATCATACTGTGCTTTGAACTGCAGTGCATTATGGAGCCCCCAAGTCTGCTCTGCAGCTGGTGTGATTGCACCTGTTCAAGTCGCGAGCTGTGAGTCTCACCTGGGCATTGCCGCTTCTGCTCTTCGCTTCTGCAGCTGCAATCTCTGGCCTGAATGTGCTATCTGATTCGGAGCTGCCAGTGTAAGAGCTAACGCTGTCCCAGTTGCCGCTGCCTCTGCTTTCAGGCCGACTGCCAGGTAACACCTCTGTGCCAATTGCAAATGACCCTGTGCTCGAGGATATCTGAGTCTCAAGGCGAGAAGCGAGCTCGGTAGCCTGCGTTATAAACCATCAATCAAGTCCGAACCGATTGGCCTGTGAGCTGTGACGCGCCTCATGCAAAATGGCCATCCGTAAAAAATTGGAAACGCCTAATCATGAATGATGAATTACCTGGCAGTCATGTCCGTGGGCGCTTTTGGGATCCACAGACGATGGGTGACACAAGTCGGTCGGCAGGTACTTGCCGCTGCTGAGGCAGCCAGTAAACACGGACACAAATGACATTGTTTGACGATGTCTGACTGCGCTGGTGTGGAAAGGGATTAGGAATTATGCCAGCAATGAGGTGCTAGTGACGAAACAGCAAGCAGCTCGCAATAGCGATTGCTGCTATAGCTGTAGGCTTGTCGTAGCAGCACGAAATCTGCAGCACGAACGGGCAAAGCATCACACCGGGGACTGGCTGTCATTTCTGGCATTTTCATACCTGGCCCGCTGCCGCATAAGCTCAACCGTCCCTTGCTGATCTCTCGTGTACGCAGGTCTCCAATATGATATCATGAATTCTTACTATTGGAGCTGGTTTGCAGGCGCTAAGCCAGGGCAAAGGCATGGTGCCAGAAGTCAGTACCCACACAACTTTCTGCCCGTTGCAAAGCTTCACGCGGGGCTGTCAGCGCCACTGGCGCTATGAAAACAGGCGTCCACGTGACATGTGGTTTTGGATTGGCAGTCATGCCGCAACACATGCTCCAAGCGAGATCAGCCATCAGCTGCAGCACTGATGCCCTGCGACTGCAAGATAACAGCCAAAAAGCGTGCTTGACCCGGCTTCAAGTTGGGACCGGACACGAACGTTCCATTTGCCTGTACTTCCAGGTCACCACAGCTACCTGCTTGATACGGAGCTCGCTACTGCTGTTAGCCGCTAGCCGCTTTGGACTGACTGCACAAACGAAAGCAAGTGCTTAGAGTTAATGATCAGCTTGAAGCAAGCTGGTGCTTGCTATCTGCATGATCTGAGGCAGGCATTCAGCACATGCCAACCGATACATGAATATCCTTTTAGCTAGCAGGACCCAACAGCGCGGCTGCATATGCACCAATGCATCCCATTGCCTGCAGTGTTGTGTGCTGTGCACAGTACTGTTCTAGTACCTAATGCAGAGCATACAAGGTGCCAGCCATGAACCTACACTGCAGTCCTTAGACCCCCGAAACGTAAAGACAACAGCTATGGTGCACACAACCGCGTGTAGTGATCAACCATGCAATACTCGCACATACAGTGCACACTAAGAACTGCTAACAAGCCTGCCGCACTCGGTCGCAATACCCAGCGAATCTCCACAAACAATGCCATCGGTTGTGGAGATACCAGTGATATTTACCGGGTGGTATGAAATCAACAGCTCCAAAACACTAGGCTGCCTGTATGCAAGTTTCACATATAAGTATATACCATGCATGCTTTTCAATACCATCAGTGTGTATGATGAGTTAAAAACAATGCAAATCATGCACCAATAATCTGAACCATCTCTTGCCACCCGCAAATTCAATGTGCTTCCTGATGTGCCACACTGCCCAGCGTAAAGCCTCAAAGGAGCGCCACAAGACTGCGCATATTCAATATGCGAAAGTGACTGAGCCATGCAACAGGTTAGGTGCGCTGGCAATATGCGCACAGTTTGCGCAGCTCAACCTGTGGTTGAAGACAATGATGATAGATGAGTTACAGGGTGTCTCAGACCAATGCATCAACTCTCCTGTCTCAAGCAGCTGTGCATTCAATGGCTCACATGCGTGCACGCAGCAGCAGCAGCAACAGCAGCAAACAAGTAATCGACACTGACGACTAGTGACAGACACCACTCCCACAGGCCTTTGAAGTCATGCACAAGCGTTGTAACGTGCATCGGCACCAGCTGCGCCGCGACGGTCGCCCATGATGATAACTAACGCCACCAGCTGCTGTGCCAATCAGAATTCTAGATGTAGTGTGGAGTCCATGCATGACAATGCTTTGGACTGAAACACCTGACACACCACTTCCCTCAAACTGTCCTGAAGTGGCCTCCATGCGCTCATAGCCAGCAGATGAAGATACGATTGATAGATCCGCCGCAACCTTCGCCTACACAGAAAAAGTTCTCAACTGGAGTAACATTGGTGCAACTTGGCAGGTTTAATTCCAAACCTCGTCCTTACAGTCCAACAACAGGCATCCACAGATACAGACCGAATGCAGGGCTACAAGCAAACTCTGCACACGGCTCGCCGGTACGAACATGCTTGTGCAAACTTGGCACACCCAGGTGTATGCATAGGCCTCCAGTGACCATATAATGCACCCTGCTGACGTGGCTCTGTCGAATGATAGCAGGTTTGATGCATTGCATTACGATCTCAAAGTCTCAAGGTGTCAATCCCCGGGTAGTATGCACCCAATGCAGTAACTGTAATGCACATTCAGCAGCACACTGCGATTGAGGCAAATCAGGCGTGTAAACACAGGCACACAGCAGGAAATGGCAACAAATTAGTTGCAGCAGCCACAGCTCTTGCAATTGGCAGATATCCCATAGACCCTGGGCTAGTAGATGGAACCCATGCACTGATCAGCCTCAGAAATGAAATATGAGACCAGTCAGGTGACCCAGCATGGGCCGATTTGGCTGCAGCAGACCACTCCATGAAATTCAGCAGGTTCAACTCCGCAAAAAACATGCTGATGATGCATTGTATCCCACACGATATATGCTGCCGACTTCTCAAAACACGCTGGTGCATCATATCTCATATGATAAACACAATCTCTGTTTACCCTGAGCGCAAAACTCTGCATGGATTTGCTACCGGCCGCCAACCTCAGAAGTGATTGCTACTGCTCATCAAGCCAATCCAAAAGCATGTGCCATGCTTCGGTACATGCACTATTATTCACTGTTTTGTACCAACAGCTGAAATCATATGCACAAGACCAGTCATTATGCTTTGGACAACTCCGAACCAAACATGCTGCAACCAACAATGCAATTGAATGTACCGTAAGACCTCAACCGTTAGTTCACCCACTGCCAGCTGCTGAGCTGCTACGTGATGCCTGCCACTGCATATGGACCTTTTTCTCTGGTTGAACAAGGGGCAGTGTAACGAAATAACCACCGCCTGTGCTGCTGCTGCCTGCCTGCCGGTGATGCAATCCCATCAGTGCTACGCACTGCTGCTGCTGCTGCTGCTGCCGGCAGGACTGATTTCACTGTTGCCACTAGCACTTGTTGCACAGCCCTGCAGGGCCACCGGGTAAGACGATAAGGATCCTGTGGAATCTCCCAGACTGCTGTTCAGGCTGCTGCTAGCTACTGTAGGGTCCTTAGCTGTACCAATATACTCGCTGCTGCTGCTGCTGCCGCCGTCAGCTGGTGTGATATCTGTATGAGAGCCAGCAGCAGCTGCTGCTGGTGCTGCCACTGCTGCAGTCTTACTGCTGTGCCTAGTGTTGCTGCCAGCAGCAGCAGCAGCGGTAGATGGGAACTGGGGTGCTACAGGATGCACCAGCGGCAGCAGCACTTTCCCATTGGTAACAACCCTCTGCTTGGCGCCGCCGCTGCTGCTGCTACCATCAGTTGGGGTTCCATACTCCCCAGCAGGAGCAGCAGCAGCAGCAGCAGTGGCACTGTGCCCATGCACAGTATGTAGATCATACTGCCTCCGCTTACTGAACTTAAAAAGGAAACAGCGGGACCTCCAATTCTCGTCGCCACTATCCACACTCGCACCATCGTCGCTGTTGCCGTCAACACCACTGCTGCTGCTGCGGCTGCTGCTGCTGCCAGCTTTAGCAGCAGGACTACATCCCCTGCCACTACCTTTCCTGCTTGTGCTGCTGCTGCCTCCGCTGCTGCCGCTGCTGCTGCTGCTGCTGCTGCTGCTTTTAGCCCTACGGATCTTCTTAAGCTTTTCCTTAACCAACTTAGCCCCAGCTTGCAACTTGTGCCCCGAGAACGCAAGTGCTGCGTCACCAGGGCTGCTCCAAAACCCTAACATCTTCCCCAGATCAAACATAGTCGCACAAGCCGTTAGCCTATGCGTATGCGCCAAATAAACCTGCTTATACGTTACATTTGGATCCTCGTATACACCGTTACGCAAGCCAGCCCCGTACTTGGCTTTGGCGGATGCCAAACTTTCAAAAGGGTAGTAACCGCCGCCGTTTCTGAAGCTGAATTCGAATAGGCGGCGAATAAACTTGCTGTGAGAAAAGGGGCTGCCATCTATCATCTGATACAGGGGCGATAAGCCTAGGGATAAGAACTTGGGGCCTGTTTGCTTGCTGCTGCTGCTGGTGGTGTTGGCTGTTACAGAGGCTTCTGCTGGGGTGGCAGCACTCCCAGCAGCACCGGCAGCAGCCTGTGCGCCAGCAGTGAGGGCTTGCTGCTGCTGCTGCTGCTGCTTTTTGAGTTTCGACTTCTTGATGCTGAGCTTCTTTGCAGGTGCTGCGAGCTTAGACTCGGCACGCACCCTGGACAGAAATTACAACAGAAAAATGTATAGGAGCGTGGCCTTGACAGAGAATCGAACTTGTTACATTCGGTGCAGTCCCAGCCGAAGCACAAAACAAGCACAGCCCACAGGCCTAACCCAATATATCCATCTCTACTTAGCATACTGGCAACTAGCACCAAACTACAGAGGTGGCAGAACCCTATGCTCTTCTGCCATGAACTACTTGTTGCCATGAAGCTAATGCAGCCCGGGAGGGGGGGGGGGGGGGTCCCTAGATCTGATTCACTGTTCGAGCGTTTTGCTTGCTTGTTCACCTGGCTTCGTAGAAGCAGCAGACAATGGCCTCACACAAACCAAACCACCACGCTCAGTCACCATCTGCTTACTTGTCAATAAAGTCTCTGATTATCAGGTTCAATGCGCCCGGGTGTGCATCAGGTCTCATACGCGTCACATTGGCATAGTACCCCACGATCTGTCCGCCTTCAAACACAGCATCAAAGAAGATGAACGCTACCATCCTGCCGTCCCTGTCATGAGCGATGAACTTGCGCACTCCGGGCTCTGGGGCGAAGACTGGTGGCCGGTTAAGGAACCAAACTCGGCCTGCAGTGCATTGGTATGTTTTGTATACGTCATCAAAACAGTATCCGTGTTCTGTGTTTTGCCCTTGCACACTCCAGTTCTATTACGGCGAGTACTTGTGGTGGGTGGAGGGAATACATTTGGCCTGCAGTCCATTGGTGTGGTTAAGGCATTATCCACAGTGATGATGACCCAAGGTCAGTGTTTTGTCCTGTGGGCAAGGGTGGTGAACTTGCAGACAATGAGTTCCATGGCGAATACTGG
>NSMO01014784.1:0-12513 GCA_002588565.1 Coelastrella sp. UTEX B 3026 | reverse complement strand
GAGCATTGTTCACCGTTCACTATGCCACGGGTTGCTCTGGGCACCGTGGGGCCTACCATGCTGTGAAATAGTGTGTGATTTTGTGCAGCCCTGCATACACTGTGATACAAGAACATTGCAAGGGACGACCCCTTAGTCACATTCAATACGTAGTAGCACAGCACCCTCACAACCTTGCTCATGTAGTGCACCGTGCAATCTGCAGTGCATACAGTCCTGCACCCGCGATGCTCGACAGTGCTTCGTGGACTGGTGTCTGCAGGAGCTGCTACTTCGCCTGCTGCAGCAGCACCAGCCAGTACCAGTGCGGTTTCTGCAGCAGCTGCTGCGACACCATCAGCAGTAGCAGCAGCTGACAATGTGGTGTCTGCACCAGCAGCAGCGCCAGAACCAGCAGCGGGACCTGCAGCGCCAAGGCCTCCAGCACCAGCTCAGGCAGCTGCAGGTGCACAGCAGCAAGCAGTTTACAAGACGCAGTCAGCAGCAGTCCAGCCAACGACCACGGAGCCAAAGGGGAGTAAGGAGGTTGCTTTCACAGAGACTCCGGCAGCAGCACCAGAAGCAGCTGGTCCAGGGCCTTCATCAACAGCAGCAGCAGCAGCAGAGGTGCCACCTGCACTAGCAGCCCTGGGCATCCAGCGTGCTGTATATGTGTTTCACCAGCGTACGCTTGAGGCAGCGGCTGCAGCAGCAGCAGCACAGTCCAGCAGGTAAGGCCCTTGCGTGGGGTTGTGGCAAGTTGTGACAGTAGTGTGAACTTAGAGTTTACCAGAGACAGCTGATGCTTCAGTCCAACTGCAGTCTCTCAGCAGTGTGGTATGCACGCACCTGCTTGGGTCCAACAGCGGCCTAGCAGATTGACACAGTGACCTGGATAGATAGGTGTTAAATCAGCTTATGCCCCCAACACATGGCCTGTATACTGGTGCTGTTAGGGTGTTCTTGCTTATTGCTCAGCAATAACATCGGATGTGGTGATTGTACTGCAGTGCAATGGATGTTGATCCCCCTGATGAGTTCTTTGAGTTGACAGTAGAAGACTTGGCTCGAATGCAGCAACAGGCAAAAGCAAAGAAGCAGGTAACGCAAGGGGCTTTTGGTTCTATCTCGTCCAGCCTTCGTGAGAGATTCTTGACCTCAGTTGCTGCTGTATGGTGCTACTGGCGCTTTTGCACCTGTGCTTATGTTGCATATCTTGAAGCGTGCTGCTGCTGACATTGAGTCTATCAACTCAGCAGTCTTGCATGTAGCTATGTATGGCTGCTGCTGTTGTAGACCAGGCTGTAATTGCTTTGTGCCAATTCCAACACCTGGTTCACCACACTGTATGAATCAGAGGGATTTGGCAGTGTGGTCAATCTGTTGCAGTGTCGCTAAGTTGTTGCATCAACCGACAATGGCACATTCTGTACACTGTCCACCTGCTGACCTGCAGCAAGAAGCAGTATTCCGCACTCGTGCTGCCCGGGAAGCAGAGGAAGCTCGAGCAGCAGCAGCAATGGGACCTGTCAGAGTCAGGCTACACTTTCCTGACGGCACGCTATTACAGTCAGAGTTTAGGGCAACAGAGCCACTTTCAGCTGTACAGGTGGGTGCTGGTGTGCTTCAGCTGTGGCTTGTAGTATCAATTTGCATCAAGAAGTTGCTAGTGTCGTGTGGCAACACTCATGAGTGTGATCACACTGTTGGTTGTGGTAACGAAATGTTTTGGCCTTCACTGCCTGGTAGCAGCTTGCTGCTGACAGTCTGTGCAGCAGTCACAGACTGCAGTAGAAGCATCTACGCCATATAAGAATCATTGCTGGACACCATCGCCCTGCGGCCATCGGCCCGTGCTGATCTACCCAGTGACTCGAATTCACTTTCAAATCAGACGGATTTCACAACGATTATTCCTTGGTACTGTTAGAGGGGAATGTTATCTAGGCCTTATGTGTGATTGGCTGACCAGCTGCCTCATTTCTTCCATCACAGGACTTGGTGCAGAGATGTGCAGCTGCTCAGTATGCTCACGCCCTGTATCTCTACACCACACCTCCCAAGACGGTGCTAAAGGGTGCAGGAACACTTTACCAGTTGCAGTTGGTACCAGCAGCTCATATATACGTAGGGGTAGATGAAAAGAAAGTTCCTGCAGCATCGGCAGCAGCTGCAAGCACTGCAGCCAACAGCACAGGGATTCAGGCAGTCAGCCCCTATCTCAAGCCTGAGGTGCAAGCACTCATACAGGATCATGTGCCAGAACAGCTGCAGCAGCAGAAGCATAAAGATGAGTTGATGCAAGATAGCGCTGGGGCCAGCAGTGATGCAGCAGCAGTAGCTGAAGCACAGCGGGCTATGCGAGCTGCAGCAGCTGCCAGCAGAGCAGAAGCTAGGGGCGGGGATGCTGCTGGGGGTTCTAAGGTGCCCAAGTGGCTGAAGGTTGGCAAGAAGTGATTATGGGCAGTGCATTGTGAACAGCTGGGCGAGTAGTGACTTGAAAAGAGCTGGGTTGCGCCGTTTCGGCGACCCTCCAGTCGCAGGGATTTTACTGTTGGGGACAACAAACTGGTGTCACCTGGGCCACCAGCTTTGCATACGGGCAATAGCACCTGCTCACAGGTTGCAGCGGACGTTACAAGTTGTGACGTTGATACAGCACCACCTCAGGCTGTTCATCAGCTGCTGAAACAGTCATTCAATGACTCAGTCTGAGCCCCTGGATCCAACAACTGCAGCCTGCAGAGGCTCTGGTTTCAAGCTGGTGGCAAGCCCAAGCAGAGTACATTGATGGCCCAAGCTGCAATCCATCATGCGCACAAGTTGTTAAAGGGAGGCGGCTTCGGTCCTTGTCTGGGCCGCTGTACTGTGGCACTACAAGCGACTTGACCCTCTGGTGCACACCCCAAGGTGTAACCTCCGCTGCAACATCTTGAGAACATCTTTGGTGTAACATCTTCGCGTCTGAAAACGCACTGCTTCGCATTGGATGAAGACGATAAGGTGTGTCGCTCAAAAGAGGGATAACAAGGGGAGTGGCCTGGCAAGCCACAGCCAGCTTAGGCGCAAGCACTTGTTTTGAGAAAGCTGACAATTTGCGGCAATCATGGTTGATCGTGGGCATGGTGCGGGGCAGCACGTGAGCAGAGGTCGAATATCCGTAGCTCAAGCCTAGGCGCCTCCCACTAGTATGCTGTTGACACCACTGTCTGTCACTTCCGTGATCACAGAGTCGTTTGTCTGTGCTGGTACGCCGTACCTGCAGACTCCTGGCCATCAGTAGTGTACTGTAAGCATCCTAGTTGGGTTTTCAGCATCACTGCGAATGTCTGAAGGCAACCGCAGTGGCTGGGCTTTGTTCGCTGGGGGACTTATATTTGGATCAGCGGCAGCTGCTGGGGCTGCCTATGCCGCCGCAACATATTACATAAACAAGCAGGAGCAGCAGCTGGCCTTGGCACGGTCCCGGCAACCACAGAAACCGAGGTACAGTGGTCGTGTACATAGGTACCAAACACTTGCATGTGGCCTTTGTAATGTTTGTGGCTTGCTTCAGGTCTGTCAGCCCCACCAGACGAGCAAGGCCAGTGAGGGTTAGGACTAGTCCTGCAGTCAACCAGCACCAACATCAGCAAGATGAGAGAAGGCAGCAGGTCAGTGCTGTAGAATGTGGGGTGGATGTCCAGCGAATCCAGCAATTTGAAACCCTGACACCTGCTGGCAAGTATAAACATGGCAGCCATAACATAAGTCCATTTGCAGTAACACTGCACCTTCACAGTTAGCAGTGCACTGCTCATAGTCTGCTGCTGTCTGGGTTCTGCAGGAGTTCATCGATGGTGCGCAGTCTCCTCGAATAGAATGGCTAGCAAGGGTAAGCTTACCTACGTCACATAGGCTCATACACTTGGCAGACACCTGGGCGGGCGTAGTTGAGAACGTCTGCAGCGTCCTATGACAGCGTACATTACCTACAGAATGCATTGACTCCTGCAGTCTTTTCCAGCGCTGGGAAGCCTAGCACCCGAGTATCAAGGCGGCCTACGGAGCTGTTTTATGTGTGGCAGCTGCGTACTTGTGCAAAAGTCATGGCTTATGCATATCAAGCGGTCCCTCGCAAGCATCCATCACATACTCTGTCTTCGTTCTGCTCTGCTATGTCCACGCCTACAGGAGGATGTAGACCATGAAGAGTCCTATTATGATGGCCCGCGCAACAGCGCACTGCCAGACCATTGGCAGAACTTCAGCACTGCAGGGGCTGCCAGCAGCAGCGGTGCAAATGGTGGCTCAAGGATGGGGTCCAGGTCATTCCATAGAATGGATTCGCAGGTAGCAGGATTGACTGCACCTGCAGGAGCAGATCAAGCAGCAGTGGTTGAGCCAGGGAAGGTGAGTTCTTGATTGTAGGGGTGGCTAGGGTTTGACCCTCTAGCCAACAATGTGCAAGGCTGTATAAAAGGTTTTATCTTGTCAGCGTAAAGCAAAACTAGCTTCTGGAGGGTTAGCAGCAACATGCGAAGTAGGTTGAGGTACGCCATGATCAGCTTTATGCAGTTAAGCAGTCAGCGGTTTGTTTGCTTTGTGCAGTTTGTGTTGGTGACCACAGCCGCACCCTGTTATGGTTGTCCACAATTGCCGGGTGCAAGCATACTATGCATTGCAAAATTCGTCAATTATGAAGGCAGTAAACCCTTTTTGCAGTGACATAGTGGTAGCAGCTGTATACTGAAACAACAAACAGGGTACAAAGCAATGCCCACCAATCAGCCATTGGTGGAAAGGAGCAGCAGCTCACAGCTAATGCGGGTGACAACATCAGGAGCACCCTGCCATGACAATTGTGTTCGCATGATCACGCAGACTGCCTACACGCTGCAACTGTATGCAGGGTCTGCAGTCATACCCATCCCTAGCACCCACTTGCTTACCAACGCCCTCTGGGGAACGGCCTTCCAATCATAACATGCAGCAACAGCCAGCTACAGCCACAGCAGGAACCAGCCATCATGCAGCGAACCCTATCAGCAGCAGCAACGCGGCAGCTAGTGCTGGATTGGCAGTCAGTGGCAGTACAGCCGGGCTCAATGTTGGGACTGCGGTGCAGTTGCCAACAAGTCCCTTGCCCCCGCATAAGTTGCTCATGCCAAACACAGCAGATAAGCTAGCAGATACTGGCAAGGTGGGCTTGATGTAGCCACTCCCCCCCCCCTCCCCCGTTCTCTCTCCCCTTGTGACTCACAGGGCAGTGTCTGTGATGCATTTGAGTGTTGGCTGGGCCTGTCTAACCTGGCAAGAGGTAGAATCCTGCAGGCAATTGACCAGCACTGATTTGGCTTGTTTGTACTGGATTGAGAGTATGCTTGCCGCTCCAGTCACGGCTCTGCTCACTGGTGTCTGTCATTCTGACATTCACAAGGCTACTTACATGCGCGACTAGTTGCACTACCTGTCACTCCACAGCACCTGCCATAGTGGACCCTGTTGCTATCCGGGCACGCCGTCCAACTCATGGTCACTGCTTCTGTGTAGCGTCTTATCAGCAAGGGCCCAGGGGCCATACCCTGACATATGGGCTGTGGTGGGTTTGCCTGCAGGCCATAGAGCAGGCAGCTACCATGTTTGATGACTACTGCAGGGTGATTACACCAGAAAACCTGCTCACTGAAGAAAGTGAGGAGGTCTGTGCTATGCTGGTGGAATGCTTGGAGCTCAGGCGAAAGTGGCTGTTCAAGCCTCAGCTTACACCAGAGCAACGGCGTGTAAGCATCTAGTTGGCGATGGTCTTGTTCGGCGGTAAATGGTGCCATGCGTGTCAGTTGCTTCTGCCTTAGTCCGTAACTGACAGGGTTGTTGAAAAGATGCAGAGATTCTTGCCACCACTGCAATCCAGGTGTGCTTGGCTATCAGGCATATTCACCTGAACTGCTTGGTGTGTACTGCTTGTGCACGCCCTTGACCCGCTCACCGTCTGGCCATGGCTGAAGGTGCCTGCAAAGCCATGACAGCAACACATCTGGACTCTCAGCTCCACTAAAGCAACATGCACAGCCACTGTTATATTAGGTTGATAACCACGACCATTGCTTCCTGCTTTGTGGCATTCATTCCTGCAGCATGAGCCAGAAGTAGCAGTCCCTCTAGCAATAGAAGCCGAGCCCTTCCGCTATTGTCCCCAGCCAAAGAGCTCTCACGCATACACCATGGTAGATGGTGTGGTGCGTGTGTGGGCTGATGCGCAAAGCATGATGTCTGGAGCTCAGGACCTATACGCCATACCAGGCACTGCAGCTGACTTCTTTACGGACATGCATAGGGTGCTGCGATATGCCAGCTTAGGACCAGTCAAGAGCTTCTGTCACCATAGGTACGGCATCCACGGCTGCAGGCCATGTAGGGGCCCTATGGTATGTGAGCGTTTGGTGCACTAGGCTTAGCAGACTCAGCGCACACTTTACATGCATACACTGTTACACAACCTGAGGTACTGCTGGCTGGGGCTCATCTTCATAGGCAGACACTGATGCATGGTGACGGGGTGTCAGCTGTTGTATGTGAACTGGTATCTTTGCCAGGAGGCTCTGCGGTCACTCATGCTACAGTGCTATAGCAGATCTGCATGTGAAACAGTAATGCAGCACAGCCACATTCCTTGTAGCGCATCGGCACAAATGGACGGATGGAGTATTCTCTTGCAGGAATGACACCTGCAGAGACTAGACTGTAGATGGGTGCCTGAATTGGCTTGACACCAAATGTTACAGCATGTTGCTGCGTCATTTGGCATTGTTTGGCTGCCCGTCTTCACAGGTTGATGCTGTTAGAGCAGAAGTTCAACCTCCACGTGATGCTCAACGCAGACAAGGAATTCCTAGCGCAGAAATGTGCACCACATAGGGACTTCTACAATGTCAGGAAGGTAAGCATGGACGCAGGACTTTGCTGCACCCCTGGAGTTTTACACCATGCTCCAGGCCTCAACGGAATCGCTGCACCAGTCCTGACACATGACTACTGTGTAGCTTGTAGTCAGCAGACACCTGTTGCCACCCTATGGAACTATATGACCTGGAACGTGGGCCTGCGAGGTATGCAGGCATTGCTGCCTCGAGCAACAGGCATTCTGTACTGCACCGGCTCCACACCAACCCCTGCTGTCCGCTGGGGTGTGCAGGTTGATACGCACATCCACCACAGTGCCTGCATGCACCAGAAGCACTTGCTACGGTTCATCAAAAGCAAGCTGCGCAAGGAGCCGGATGAGCTTGTTATCTTCAGGTAAACACAGCTGCTTCCTCAATGCAGTAGCACAGCTCCACCTAGTCCAATCCAATAGAGCATGGGCTTGCATACAAAGCCCTACTGTATTTGAAGTAATGCTGAGGACAGTGCAACAGATGTCATATGTAATTAGACACGATTATAGATGATCTTATAGATGATGTTAGTTGATACTGTTGATAGAGTGCAGGGTGTCATGGCTAGTGTTTTAATCATGCGGTGTGTCCCATTCCACGTGCCAGCCGGGAAAAGGAAGGCTGCTGGTGCTCAGTGCATTGCTGTGTGCTGATGTTGGTGTATCGTCCCAGCCTGCCGTTTTCTTCCTTGCTTTCTCCGTTGCTGATGTACAAAGCGTTGCCTTGCAGGGATGGCAAGTGGCTGACACTGAAGGAGGTGTTTGAAAGTCTGCGAATGACGGGTTATGACCTCAATGTGGACACACTAGACATGCACGCAGACAAAAACACATTCCACAGGTGTGTAGCCGTGCTGGACTACAAGGTGCTGTCCGTGGGTCTGCTCACGTTAGGCGCTACTGCACGCAGCTGTCATTCACCAGGTTCTGGGCTAGTGCTCAACCGTGTTGCCTTTGCTGTTTTGCTGAACCAGACGACCTTGCATGTGCGTGTGGTCTGCTCGATGTTGCTAGGGGTGGCAAGCTTACACCCGGCAAGCATCTTGCATAACATAGTGTTGCTTTGTTTGCTGCTGCTGTGCTGTGGCTGCAGGTTTGACAAGTTCAACCTGAAGTACAACCCATTCGGCCAGAGCAGGCTCAGAGAGATCTTCATCAAGCAGGTGAGCAACAGCGCGGCCCTGCCTTGAGACGATATCTCCGTGTGTGGTACTGGCTGGCGTTTGGAGCATCTTGATGCAATCTTGGCTGATACTTCATGTGTTATGTGTTGGACTCCACATATCATATTGGCGGGCTACCCAGAGCTGGTGTATGTTTGGCTGCTACTTGCGGCGGCATCAGTTGAGCTCGCCAGTCCCAAAGGTCTTCTGGATTGTCTGCATCGTGTCTCCTGTGTGATGGGCAGCTTGCTGTCATTGCCGTACCCAGTACACAATTCTCTCGGAAGCACGTGTTGGCATCACTGACTACGAGTTTGGCGTGCACTGCAGGACAACTTGATTCGCGGCCGCTTCTTAGCTGAATTGACTCGGGAGGTGTTCAGCGACTTAGAAGCTAGCAAGTACCAACACGCTGAGATGAGAATTAGCATATATGGCAGGAAGCAGGTACGTCGGGACTGCAGGAGCACGCCTTACCTACAACCCGTACAGCGCTTGACTTTGTTTGTTTGTCGACAGGATGCTCTATCAGCTCCCTGGATTTTTAACAATCAGCCTGTCTGGTGAACATAGTGCCTGTTTGTGACAGGGTGGGCTTGACATAATAACACCACCATGTCATCTCTGCTGCTGACTTATATCCGTCGTCGTAGAGTTAACCAACCGCACCATCTAACAATCAACTCTACCATTGACACATTGTCTTCATGCTAGCTGCAAATGCAGCCTCTGTAGTAAATGAACTGTTATTGGGGTGTTGCTGCAAACATGCTGAATGTATCTACCGCCTGCAGGTTGAATGGGACATCCTAGCAGCTTGGGTCGTGGCCAACAACCTGTCAAGTAACAATGTAGTGTGGCTGATTCAGATCCCTCGCTTGTACAATGTGTACAGAGATCAGGGCATCATTGAGAACTACGCACAGGTAGGTTCTGGCTTTGTGCAGGAGTGGATGTCTTCACAGCCGTGCTGACCTGCTTATGTAATGGCTTTTGTATCATGTGGTCTGAGCAGTTTTCAAGTTCTGCTTGGGGTCAAGGCGGTGGTAGTGACTGATGCAGCAGTCTTGCAAGGAGTGATGCCCCCACGGTTGATACCTCCTCAAGGGGATATCTGATTATGATCCTGCTCACGCAGCACTGCCATATAATGGACGCATCGTTGCCATCCTGTCAGCGGTACGAGCCCTACGTAGGTGTATACAGAAGTGCCCTGGGTTATCCCAGCAACTGTTTACGCATAACTACAAGGGTACATGCGCCCGGCTGGATCACTGCACCGCATGGGTGCGTAAAATTGTGTCCTGAAGGAGTTTATCAGATAAATGCAACGTAGCTAATGTTCCTTGCGTCTATCTATTCAATCAAAGCAACATATGGCTTGTGTATGTGCAGATGCTGGAGAACATCTTCCTGCCCCTGTTTGAGGTTACGATAGACCCCAGCAGTCACCCACAGCTGCACTGCTTCTTGTCACAAGTGGTGGGCTTTGATATGGTTGATGATGAGAGCAAACCCGAGAGAAGACCCACCAAGCACAGCCCTTTGCCACAGGTGAGCTCCCGGCATCTGTCTGTATATGTATAGGCTACCCACCAGCCTTAGCTCTATGTACATCGGCCCTGTGCCTCAATTCAGAGGCAGACATTACAACACCCAAAGCAGTGATATGCATCTGTCTATGCAGTCTCGCAGCCCCTAGGCCTTCAATACTGTAGTGTGTTCATATGTGGCGGCCTTGGCAGGTTTTGTTGAGAAGCAAAGTCTCACAGCTGACTAAGATATGCCATGCTGCTATTGGATGAAACCATCTTGCAGCTTGACAATTGCCACCTGTTGCATGTCATCAAAGTGAGCATGGCAGGTCACCCCGCTGATAGGACCCCAAACTCCAAATCTAAACCCTAAATCCTGGCTCCGCAGCGTGTGTGTGCACAGCAGCCTCCTGCGAGATACCTTTGTATGCATCCGCTTGTAGCCATCCGCTGTCGTGAGTGTGCTGTGTCTGTGCCACTGTTTGCAGGACTGGTCCAGCAAGCACAATGCTGCATTCAGCTACTATGCTTACCACATCTATGCCAACCTCTACACACTCAACAAGCTGCGGGAGAGCAGGGGCCTCAACACATTCATGTTCAGGTAGGGAGAAGGGTTCTTGGTTAGTTGCGCAGCCCCTCGGCCAGAAGCTTTCAAGGCTGTCATGCATTGTAGCCTTCACTGTTTTACTGTCTGTTGTGGCAGTGCATGCCAGGCCTGGCATAAGGCCTGGCGTTGCAGCGCTGAGTGATGGCTCATTGCGTTACTCAAAACTGTGATGGTGCACCTTACAATGAAGGAATGGCTCATCGCAATTCGCAACACAGTGGTAGTGCACATCTTACTGGATTGGCAGGTAACCTTAACAGGGTCTTCGTCTGCTGGCAGGCATGTCAATGCTGCTGTACACAGGTCAGACCGTCAGGGTCCCAGAATCACTATCCCCCTTCTGTGCGCCGCTGTGGTGCAGGCCGTATGCTTACGAAGCTGACAATGATCACCTGGTGTCTGCCTTAATTTTGTGGGACTACATTTGTCGTTGCAAGCAGATCTTTGTCTACTTGTTTTATCAGATCCTGTCTGTTCGTCTGCTGCTATTCCTGCAGGCCGCATGCTGGGGAAGCTGGTGATATTGATCACCTGGTGTCTGCTTTGATGTTGTGTGAGAACATCGCTCACGGCATCAACCTGCGCAAGAGCCCCTGCCTGCAGTACCTTTTCTACATGGCACAGATTGGGCTGTGCATGAGGTGAGGTTTGCTCTCACGACAGGTGTTTCTGGCCTCCTGCTGATCCGTGTACAGTTAGGTGGCCGCTCTATGGTTGTGGGGCCGCACGTTCTGCAGTGATGCACAGGCTTGGTGGCATGTGCTGTTTGGACTGGGCTGCAGCTGTTGAATGGCACAGGTTGGGCTCTCGGCAAGTGGATGTGCGATGCTCACAGTCAAGCCAGATTAGTCCAAGTTGCATGCTTGTTTGTATGGTATTATCCCTTTTCACATAGCTGCTTGCCCTGTGTC
Organism: Coelastrella sp. UTEX B 3026; assembly: GCA_002588565.1. NCBI lineage: Eukaryota > Viridiplantae > Chlorophyta > Chlorophyceae > Sphaeropleales > Scenedesmaceae > Coelastrella > Coelastrella sp. UTEX B 3026. The sequence goes on along the minus strand of NSMO01014784.1, from coordinate 1,399 downwards.
TTGCTCAAATCACATAAGCATGTTCTGGCATTGTCCATTGACTAATTTTTCATACTAATGTTTCATACGTACTGCAGCCCGCTGTCCAACAACAGCTTGTTCCTAGACTACCACAAAAACCCGTTCCCAGCCTTCTTTGCTCGAGGGCTGAGTGTCAGCCTGAGCACAGACGATCCCCTGCAGATACACCTCACAAAGGAGCCGCTGGTAGAAGAGTACTCAGTGGCAGCACAGGTATGCGGAACCAGCGGATGTGATGATTGCAGTGCTAGACTCGCTGTGGCTTGAGCTTGTGTAGGGTTCTTTTGCCAGCTCTGCTCAGTGGGGACGCTGCTAGCTTTGCTAGACAGCGCTGGGTCAGCATGCTGGGATAAGTTGATTGTAGCCGGGCGCTGCTGTGCGTTGAATCTGGTGCTCCTGCCTGGTGCCTACTGTAAGCATTAATCAAGGGTGATGTCTGTGATGATGACAGTTGTTGGGTGATTGGTGGACCAATATAAATGTGTCACCCCCTGATCTTGCTGCAGTGCTCGAACTGACCAGCTGCTCAGTCGCCGCTTGTTGGGGGTGATGATACTGATGCAGGTATCATCATACTCTACGCCGATTGGGTTCTGAGCACCTGATTCCTGTCTATGGTTTCTCGCTGTGTAACCTTATTCATCATCGTCATACTGCAGGTGTGGAAGCTGAGTAGCACAGACCTTTGTGAGATTGCCCGCAATGGTGTGCTGCACAGTGGTTTCCCACATGCATGCAAGAAGCATTGGGTAGCAGCAGACTACTGGAAGCCGGGACCTGAGGGCAATGACATACACAAAACCAACGTACCAAACCTACGTATGCGCTTCAGGTACACTGTGGGCGTTAAGCAATCAGGTGGCGCATGCAGTTTAAAAAGTGACCATGGGGCTCCCTCCTGCCCCAAATGCTTTTTGTGCTGGCATACCGTGGGTGGTGCGATGCTTGTCAGTAGGCCATACTGCAGTCATCTGTGTCTCAGTGGCTGCTGTAAGGTTGGGCGTTGCTAGCAAACTGGCAGTGGTTGCCATGCATGTATCTCTGAGTTGATGAGTGCTATCAATGTGTCCTTGTTCACCTTGCTGTAGGTATGACACGTACCAGGATGAGGTGCGCCTTTTGGCCAGCGGGGCAGTTGCACACGCAGCATTCAAGCAGCAAGCTATTGCAAGGGACTGAGGGTCAACAGCACTCTGCTGCACTCTGGCTGGCGCAGTGGCAGTGGAATGTCTAAGCCGCAGCTGCAGCACCAACAGTAGTGGTCCCAGTGTTCGCTGCTGTAGTAATGGCCATCAGTGCAAAGGTTAAAGGACAGCAGCTGCCACTTGAGTGATACGTTGGTAGTGGTTAGCAAGCCTTGCCCGAGGCCCTGCACACA
>NSMO01014783.1:0-12514 GCA_002588565.1 Coelastrella sp. UTEX B 3026 | reverse complement strand
AACTCTGCATCGCCGTCACTGTTGGCCCTGCAAAGCCCATGCACAGGGACTACTGAAGTGAGCAATTGGAATCTGCCATTCTCATGGGCTGCAGGGGCAATGCATTGGCCCCAGAATAGGGTCACTCAGAGCAGCACCAGCTGCTGCTGCTGCTTCATATCCTTGCACCAACATGCTGATTTAGTCACCAGGATAGCACTGTTGCACATTCTGCAACCCTGACTGGCTGACAGAACCTTGAAATCTGCCCTCCTCACGACCAGCAGCCACAATGCATTGCTCCCAGGACAGGGTCACTCAGAGTTTATATATCCTTGCACCGGCAAGACCTGCTTTATATCCTTGCACCGGCAAGTTGAAAGTTTGGTCACGCAGCACAGCCCTGTTGTGCACTCTTCAACCCTGACTGGCTGACAGACAACCCACAACTCCAACCGCACCTGCAACTTCAGCTTATCCTCCAGCAACTGCTCAGCTGCTGCAGCCACGTCATCCACGCTCATCGCTCGCTGACTCATCACCAACAGCACATACGCCAGCGCCGTCTGCTTGAACTGCTGCAATCCAGCAGCAGTAGCCAAGTACTCTAGACCTCCCTCGCCCCCAGCTACTGTACGCTCAGCGAGCAGCTGTGCGATGATAGATTTGTAACGGTCACCCATGCGAAGGTAGCCGAGTGTTATTCTGAAGATCCAAACTGATAGGGATGCTAGGGTCAGGAGCTGTAGTATGATTGAGGTGTATTTGGCCTGAGCTAGGGCGGCCCCAATACCTGCAGTGACAGACAAGACAGCAGTTCATGTAGAATGCTGACTGAAGCAGCAGCTGCATGGGTGGTGAGAGTGCTGAACATACTGCCCACATGCTGAGTTACACGGCATACACGCTGAGTCAACTGCTTTCAGTCACAGTGCCTTCCTGCTGAGTTATGATAATCGCATGCTGACTCAGACTATGTACACATGCTGAGTCAACTGCTTTCACGGCGAGGAGTCACACTGCTTTTGTTCCAAGATATGAAAATCAATTGCTGACTCAGACTATGTTCACATGCTGAGTCACACAGCGCACACGCTGAGTCAACTGCTTTCACGGCGAGGAGTCACACTGCTTTTGTTCCAAGATATGGAAATCAATTGCTGACTCAGACTATGTTCACATGCTGAGTCACGCGTCATTCTGCAGTAGGGCTCAAAAGCAACGACAGAAGCTGTGAAAATGTTATGTGTTTTGCCATGTTACTGCCATACACTGTTTTAAGACACTGTGCCAGCTGGTCTACACTACAAATGCACAGCAAACTGCAGCACTGCAACAGTGCTCGCCGCAGCACCAGCATACTTGTAACTCTGCTGGTTCATGAAGCCCACCTGCTACTCCAAAGATATCAAGCCTTATTAGGTCTAGCGGCCTAAACTGCAGCAGCTTATCAGGAAACACAACCTGCCAACTTGGCAAGGGAATGTCTCGGTACACCTGAAAGTTGGGCAGCGGTAGCAGTGCTGTTGTGCAGCAGTAGTGCAGATGTGATGCAGGACAGTGGTGAAAGTTGCGCTCTGGCATCAGAAAGCTTATTGACGAGGCCATGTGTGACAAGACAAGCCATGGCAAACCGGGGCATGCTGCAGGCAGCACTAGCACAGTATGCTCTGCAATCTCAACATCGCTACAGTCATACAAGCTTGTGGCCATAAACATATAAGGTCCCACTCATTTGAGCAGTACTACCCACCTGCAGCTGTATGGCAGATCTTCTCGTAGGCTTTTGTGGAAGCTTTTTTCCGGTGATTCGCTCCCTCAGCTCACGCCACCTATCCTGCCGCGGTTTCTTGCGGTATACGACCAGCAGCTGCCTGAATGTTGGCTCTATGATCTCAACTGGCTGCAGCAGAGCATCAAACAACCCCACGCTACCGCCAGCAACTGGTTTGCTGCTGCCGCTGCTGCCACCATCAGCAGCAGCAGCAGTAGCAGCTTGAACATCCCATGCATCGTAGCTCTCTAAGCTGCTGCAGCTGCTACCATCTGCTGCGGTAAGCGCTGTAGGTGATGACACAGGCTTGGGCGGTAGTAATCCCTGAGAGGGATTACGTAATCCTTCCCAAGGGGTGAGTAATCCCTCTGTGGGATTATGTAAGGGCTGTGGAAGGCTCTTGGTGACAAGCCACTTGAGGCGGGGCTCTATGACGGGGTCCATTATGTCTGGGAGGGTTGCTTTCTCAATGTACAAGGGCTTGAGGCGCGAGGGCTCTTCCAAAGGGAACACCTATGCATTCACACGGGCCCATGGATACGTCACCAGCTGTCAACTTGCCTGTGTGGTCATAGAACCAGATGCCAAGTGGCAATTGGATGCCTTAGGTGGACAACAGCGAGCAGGGCTGCTCAGCACGTTGCAAAGGTGGTGTTAGCAGCTACAGTTGCATCAGACGCTGCCAATGTTTGTAGGCACACACCCCAAGCAATCAGGAGAGATCACGTCGCTGCTGAAACCCATGCAAACTTGGCAAACTTGCCTCGTCAAATCTCTCCAGAGGTATAACATCCATCCTCGGGATTATGCCCCAGTCACTCAGGGTATGAGCGATCGCTGCCAGCCGATCTTGAACATTGGACCTCAGATCAGCCAACATCCGCTGCTGCTGCCGCTGCTGCTTCTGCTGCAGCTGACGCCTGCGGGCTACAAGCTGCCGGCGCCACTGCTGCCGCTGCTGCTTGAAAGGGCTGGCTTTGCCATTGCTGCTGCTGGCAGTGTCTGGCTGCTTGGACGCGTGCCGGCCTTTGCTGCTGGTCCTGGTGCTGTCAGGAGCAGCTGCGCGCACTGCTGTGATTGCCTCCTGCCGCTGCTGCTGTTGCTTGGGCTCCTGCTCCGGTGGATCTGAGTCCGAGTAGAGATACAGTCGACCAAAAGCATCCGTTACAGGCCCTCGTGGCCGCTGCTTTGATTGCTGCCTCATCGGTTGCCTGCTGCTGTTTGACTGCTGCCGGTCTGCCACAGCAGCGGCAGCAGCAGCAACACCTGTCAGCTGATCAACCTGCTGCTGCTGATCCTGCTGGCCCTGCTGCTGCCGGCTGACCTCAGCACTTGGTGACTGTTCAGCTTCCACAGCAGCAGCTAGATCGTGCTGATCATCTTTCATGCCCTGCAAAACCTTGGACACAGCAGCTAACTGCTGCCATGCTGCAGATCCTAGGCTGGTGACACCAGTGAATAGCCGCTTCACCAGTAGTAGCTGCAGATAGTCGAGCTTTTGCAGCAACCAGCGACCACGCTGTTTCTCGAAGCTGTAACCACGCCTGCAAATTAGTTGGGGCACAGGGACATAACATGGGGTTATAGTACAAGCAAGCTCAGGAGTCTGCATCTAGCACGGCAATGCAGCACAGGCTAGGCTCACATCTGGGTCAGCACAATGGGGAGATAGTCCAAACAGATTCTGTGGCATTGCTGCCTGTACAGGACCCCATCTATGTCATCAATCAACATATCATCTGCACAGTGCATGACAGATCCTCGGCCATAACAAACAAGTTCCCAAGGGAGGGAGAGAGAAAGAGAGAGCGAGAGAGGGAGAGAGAGAGAGAGAGAGAGAGAGAGAGAGAGAGAGAGCGCTCTAGCACAACGGCAGGTGGGCGTGATCACCTAAGCACCAGCAGGCTCTGTATTTTGTCAGGCATCTGTGCTGTTGCTGCTGCTGTTGACCCATTGCTGCCAGCAGCGCTGTGGCTGAAGGCCTCCACGTTGTTGGCAATAAACTGCTCATCCAATTGCTCGGTGTTGGCCTTCACAAACAACTGCCATAGGAAGTCTGCAGCATAGGCAAGGTACGCAGCACCAGTCAAACAACATCCCAGAACCTCAGTAGCAGCTGCAACATAAGACACTAGTTGTTGAGTACTGCTGTCATACAATCAGTCAGGAATGCCAGCAAAATGATTGCAGGTATGGCTTTGTCGGGATCATATGTTGTATGGTGGCATTTGCAGGCCGGTTGATTTATACAAAGTGCTGAGCTGCAGCTGTTACCTGTGTTCAATGATACTGACAGTTGTATGTCCCGCTCACACAGCGACACAAACCCAGCTCGCTGAGCCAGCAGCAGCAACAGCTGCATGAACAGTGCATCGGCAGCAGCAGCAGCCTCCTGCTCCTCTTGATCTACATTGTCAACTGCTGCTGCTGCCGCTGCGGCTGATGGGGAGCCGGATCTCTTGTTCGTCGAGTCGATGGGGCTTGATCCGCTGTCATGCAGCTCTTCCTGCTGCTGCTGCTGCTGCTGCTGCTGCTGGGTAGGATCAATGCTGTCATCTACGCTGCTTTCAGGACTGCTGCTCCTGCTCCTGCGCCGCCTACGTCTCAGCGCAGCTATTGCCTGAACATTCAGCCCAAGCACTGAGGGGCCCAGATGCTCATACTGCCGCTCTCGCTGTTGATCAGTGTCGGTGCTGCTGCTGCTGCTGCTGTTGGCGAGGCGTGTGCTGGGGCTTGCTGCAGGGAGGTTGGCTGAGCCGGGTGCGAGGTTTGCTTCCTGAAAAGCTGTCAGCAGCTGTTCAGCCAGGCCTTGGTACTCGACCCTGAGTTGCACAGCATTCACAAGCACCAGATGAGCTTCTATATAGCTTCTTAGACTGTGTTAGTCGCCACAAGGACTGTGACATGCTGCATTGTCCCGCAATGGTGAGTGTGGAGGGATGTGTACTGCCATTTCTCAGAGGTTGATGATGCTGGGGTTGCAATTACAGCCAAAGTCCAGGTGACTTACCCGTATATTGACTCGAGCGTTGCCAATACGACCGAAACGCCTGCCCATTGCTCAGCTGATGTGACTTCCTGCACAGCCAATATCAGTTAGCATCCATGCCAGGAATGATGCTAGAGTGCTGCGCTGACCAGCCAGAGGCTTGCTGCTCACCTGCATAAGCTGCCATACTGCTGCTCTGTTTGCTCTGATGTATGAATCATGCTGCACCCTAACACGCGTCGGCCAGAAAGGTGCGGGGCCTGCTGTGCAATGTGGCAGGGCCAAAGTGGTGGGTGATTCAATGTTTATATGTGCTAGATGCGATCTGAGGCCGTGTAGACCCGTCGGAGCTAGTAAATGGATAGGTTTAAGAGGTTCTGTAGCTGCATCGCAGCGTTCCGACATCGACAGCGCGATCCAAGTTGCCTGAGCTTTTGCATTGCTGTCTGCAACCCACCAGGCGTTGTAGGGTTGTCCTTGGACTCGGCATGCACTCTGTCAAAGCGTGTAGTACTACATGTTATGCTAAAATGCTTTGGAGGCCTGCTGAGAAGTCTGCTGCGTGCAGGTGTGTACTGATGTTTGGGAGTTGCACCGACTCCGCTACACAGAACGGTCATCGCACCGTGCTGCTCATCTTCAAACTAGCCACACCACATACTTGTATCAATGCAATCATATGCGCCTGAACTCGGGGGCTGCAATAAGCAAGACACCTGAGGAACCTGAACGTTGCTACAACTGTTGTACTGTCCGGCAACTTTGGCCGCGCGCGCCTGTGACATCTGCACGTCTGCATGTTAAGCAGCCATTAGTTTCTGTAGAACCTGCTCTGCGCTGTCCATGAGTGTCTGCTTGTGACAGCATGTGCTTGTGTTGCTGCTGCGTGCGATGCATGTCTGTGCTGGGCACAAATGCCCCTTATGAAGGCCCCTTTGCATGATAAATGCTTGCAGCGCTCGTAACCAGCAGACTCAGGACCATGTCTGCTACACAACTTGGCCATGCTCTGTCCACTTACTCTAGCAAAGTATATACCCCTGCGCCGTTCAGTCAGAACCGTACACAGCGTAGGAAGCTAAATGTGCGGGCACAGTCCACAGCGGCTACGTCTAGCGGTTCCCTGGGCAGCCTTGACTGGCCCTCTGTACTGTCCAAAGTGCGGCAGGCCATTCGCGGCGACAAGCCTCTGGAACATGCCAAGAACAATAATGTATGTTTCTCCTGGCACTAATGCAAGCCATGCGATGCCTCATCGGCATCTGTTAGCCTGCTAGGCATACACAGTCAGCAGCTGCTGGTGTAATCCTTCTATGCAGTATCTCCTGGTCTCCTGTTGCAGCCGTGCCCGCATATCGTTTGATGTTTTATACGAGCAGCTTGAGCGTGCAACTGACAGCGCTTTGTGCTACAGTATCACTGCTAGCAGTTGCCACAGATTGTGTCATGCATGTGTTTTATTCTCCAGGCAATGGCATTTGGCATGGGTACGCATCTAGGCTGCGATGTGAGCTGGACCTTCATCTGGCGGCCTGATGGCGCCTTTTACGAAGAGGTAATCAGCATACCTCTGCAGCATCTTTCAGCTTTGTAGCTTGGTGCCCATTCAGCATATCTTCAGCAGCAACAGGTCCCAGACACAACATTCCTGCAAGAGCAACAGGTCCCAGTAGTAGCAGCTCAACAGCAACAGGCTGCAGTAGTAGCAGCTCAACAGCAATCAGCCAGCAGCCATGGTCCTGAGGTACTTCCGCTCAGCACGTGGCACACACCGTGTAATACCTTCAGTGGGCAAGGCCAGCTTCTTAGCCGCCGCAGCAGTCACAGCAGTGCTGGTACCAAGGGTCAGCTGTACCGCAGTTGGCACTCACCCGTATTCGAAACAGACATAGAGCAGCAGCTGACAGTGAAGGCAGCAGGATAAGTTCTGCAACGGCTACAGCACTCAACTGTAGGCTGAGGCATCAGGCCAGCATCTGCGGCTGGGAGCAGCTCCCACAGATTGTGGATTGGTGCATCCAACTGCACCTGTCTGTGTTTGGTAGCCGGCATATTACATGGTTAAGCTGACCCGCTTGTGGCAATGATCGCTAGCTTCAGCCAACAGCAGTCGTGCTGTGCTGTTGTGTCCCTTGTTGCTATGTTTGCAGATCCGCAGTAGGCATCTGACATACAAATGGGGTTTTGATGGTGGAGTCGACAGTCCGGTATGGGAGGTAAGGCCTCATGCTATGACATCACCTCACAGTCACAGTCAGGCAGCAGTAGGAGCGTATGGCTCTTATCAGCAGCTCAGCTCGTGCTGGGAGGCGTTAAGCTCCGGCAGAACCAATTGTGCTCCCGCAGCAGAGTCTGTAGTTCTTCATTTTGGTCTTCCTGGTAATGTAGTGCCAACAATACAGCACAGGATAGCAGGCGGTCTGTTCCAACTCTGGCATGTCGTGCTCATTTGCTGCTGGTTTCTGTTTCACCCAGGTTGATCCCACTGGTGTCTCCAAGGTGCTTGAGCTGGATGATCGTGAAGCAACATTGCTCAGTGCAATGATCAAATCTGGCAGCTGGCTGCTGCCTGGCATAGCAGACCAGTGGCTGGATGTTGAGCTAGAGGGCAGCCCCGACAGCAGCAATGGCTTGGTCACACAGTACAAGGTGCGGCCCGGATGGGGTGATGTGGGAAGTGTGGCACACTCTTGTGGGAAGTGTGGCTCTGGTGTTTGAACTGCGTTGATTTTGCAACAGCAGAAGCATGACAGGTGTCAGGTACGTGCATGCGGCATGATGTTCTGCATAGTGTGGGCAGTTTGTAGATTGTTACAAAGTTTGCTGTTTCTGATGCTGTGCTGTTTTTGCTGCCAGCAGGCTGCCAGTAGCTGCCCCGATGCGGTCTGTAGTTCAGTACAGCCGTTTGGCCAGTATCGGCTCTGCTGCTTCCATGTGCTATCCATTGCTGCTGCTGACTGTAAGCGTGGCAGTAGCTACAGCAGTGTAGCATGCTGGCCCTGCATTAGTGGCACCCGCGTGCATTGGACTCATGTCTTTCTGGTATCATGTTTACTGTAGGATAATCTTGTATGCTTGTTCCTGCACAACAGTATTGAAGCCCACCATCAGCATGCCTACTGCAGTTACGTTGCAGAAGTGGCTGAGTGAATGCAACACTCAAACTCCATGGCAATCGGGCTTCGGCAGCACCCTCATGAGACATTTGTGCAGCATTCTGGTCACACATCGGCAGCTGCTGCATGCATGGTACAATCCTTCCTGTGCTTCCTGATGTGGCTATGTTCTGTGCTGGGCTTGAATGGTTGTTTCTGCTGTTGTTCAATGTATTTTCTGCAGCCAACAGTAAGCATGCCCCCTGTAGCTACCTTAGTGCATCATCCTGGGCACGGACATACAATAGCAGCAGCTGCAGCACAGCCCAACCTGCAGGAAACAGCGCTTCAAGATCAGCAACAGCAGCATTATCACCAGCAGCAGCTGCAGCAGGAAGGCATAGACTGCAAATCAGCAACAGCAGTTGGGATACAGCAGCAGCAGCAGCAACAGGACCAGGCAGAGTCCTTGACTGATGCTGGAAGTGTTTTGCAGTCAAACCCCAGCCAGTATGTGTATCTAGCAGTGAAGTTGAAAGGGGGCAGGGTAAGCGCTACAAACATGTTTGTTCATGTGCTTCATCACTACCGTAGCAGTGGCCGAGTGGGATTTTGGATGCGGTCTGAATCGGAGATGCATCCAGCTCAGGTGCTGGGGACAGCAGGACCAGCAATATTGTTTGAAAGACGGTCCAACTTCAGCCAGTCTGGGGTTGGACCGTTGTACTTAGCAGTCAGGTCGAGAGGGGGCCAGCACAAGCAACTCAGAAACATACCTTTGGTTTGATTGTTTGTTGTATGAGTACAGGAGTGTTGCTCGAGTGGTTGCTCGGGTGGTAGCTTGGAGTAAAGTCATCCGATTGCTTAGTCGCTTAAAGTCACAGTTGCCTAATCTTATGTCGGCCGCAGTCTACCTTGTGATTCAGTGCGTTTCAGCATAGAGTGTACCAATCTTTAGACAGTGAAAGCATCCCCCTATCCCTCCATGTATGACTACTACTGTCACTCCTTCTGCCAATGCATATGATACAGATGTTGGCCCGCCTGGTGATAGACTACGCTTCAGGGCAAGTGCTTGGGTTCACACACCCGTTGTGTAGTGACACGGAAAGATGGGTGCTCGTGAACTGGGTCAACTGGTCATATCTGGCTAGTGAACGAGGCAGCAGCAGCAGCAGCAACAGCAATGGAGGGGCCAATGACAATGGCAGCAGCACACCAGAGTAAGTGCATAGGTTTGGTTGGTTGTGTGGGTGCATGCGTTGCGTTTGTCTTATCACGTTTTGTGCAGGTTAGGACTGCTATGACAGCAGTGGCATGCCTCCCTTGTGATTCTGGTGATCGTTTGCAGAATACGACAGTCACGTACAGCCTTGGTAGCAGAAGGTGTCAGTGCAGCTTTGGATATCCTCCAGCCCATGGTCTCCTACGCAACACTTTGTTGTCCAACATCTGAAACCATCTCTGTCGCTGCTTCATGGCACGCCACAAAGTGTTCAGCTGCTGCAATCTGCTGTTTGCTGTTGCTCCTGTGTCTCTTGCAGTATCTTCTACCCGGCATTGGTCATCCATAAGTTAGCCAGCGACTGCAAGCATGAATATCGCACACAAGGGGCCGTGGTGCGGGGCTGTGAGATACACAGGGCATATCAGATGCCGGCATCCCCTCGAGTGCCCATAGATGCTCAGTACTTGCAGCGGTACTCAGAACGTGTGCCGGTAAGTCAGTCAGGGCTTGCTGAACGCTCGCCAGCATTGTTTAGGAATGCATGCATGCATTTGCAATCGCTTCTGCTGGAGTGTTGCAACTGGGCCTATACACAGAACCACGTCCTGGTCTGATTGTAAGTGAAACCTGTGTATTGTTTGAGTTGGTGGCAGCGCTGTATGCATTAGGTACTGTTCGGTTTCAGAATCAATTGGCAACCACTTGGTGACCAGTTGTGCACTGCTGTGTCTGGCTTGCCGGCCCCGAACAGATATGGCAGACGCCTGGCGGCCACCTTCTTGCTGAGTGTCATATCAATGGCAAGAAGGCTGGATGGATGGTGCTTGATACAGGCGCTAGCGGGCTGGTCATTGAGCCTTCAGTAGCAAAGCAGTTTGGGCTGCCTACGTTTGGTGACTTAAAGATAGCAGGCGTCAGTGGAAAGGTGGGCTGGGTTTTTCCAGCAGCAGCAGCAGCAGCAAGCTCTGAATTCAGCCCCACAGCAGGCGGGCTATGGTTTGCCTTGGGTCTAATTGTTGCTCAGGCGAGCGCCATCAGCCAGCCGTTTGGCAATCCAATGCATGATACCTTTGGCAAGATTCTCTATCATCTTTCAAGATATCTGAACCAAAGCAACCATCTGATGATTTGTGCTATAAGCAACATGACACCAGGCAGCAAAGCCATTCTGTTCCGTCGTAGAGCTTCGGTGTTTCAAAACACGCGTGTGTTGTTTTGTGTCCTCTTGTAGGTTGGCACGCACTTCCGGCGTGTGTCTCAGCTGCGCATTGGTCCTCTACTGCTGAGCGACCCTGTCATGATGGAAATGCAAGTCAGCAAGCTGGTTGGGAGCTTCCATGACCGCGTCGTGGGGATAGCAGGTGAGTGCAGGCCTGGGTTTTGCAGCATGGGGGTGTGCAACTTGTGAAGCTGGTTAGCACTGTGTCGGCATTTTGGCATCTGAGATGCTGTGGCTATACTTGGTTTTCTGCAAAGTCAATGGATTGATGGAAATGCAAAGAAAGCAAAGGGATGATAGCCATGCAATAGCGTGCTTAATGGCCAGCATGTTGCCATCACGTAGGCTTAGTGCTGTTCTGCTCGGGTAATAGGTAATAACAGCAGTTTTCCCATCGGCTGCAGTTCCTGCGAGACCCTGCTTGGGGTGGTTTACTAGCATGCAAATTGGGCTCAATTGCAGGCCTGAGAATGATTATTTGTCCTATCTGCAGGCTTTGATGTGTTCAGGCGGTGCCGAATAACCCTCCCCTGTCACCGCACGCGCATACACCTCATAAAAGCAGCAGCAGAGTCAGGCAAAGTGCAACCCTACGTACGCAACATGCAAACACCAGACAATCTCACCGGCACTGCAGCTTTTGACAGCAAGGGAGGCATGCTGGACTTGGCTGCGCGGTGGTGGGAGTCTCACTCTTATCAAATGGCACAGCAGGATGCTGCACAAGCTGTCCATGCAGCAGAAGGAGGGCACTCTGCTGCACCACGGGTCAGTGCACAAGTTGCTGCTGCTGCAGCAGCAGTCAGTAAGGCACCCTTAGAGCAGCAGCAGCGGCCGGCAGCTAGCCGCCGCCGACGGAGGTCGTCTGCGAGCAGAACTGCTACACATGCTGTAGCAGCAGCAGCAGCAGTGGAGCTGGAAGTGCAGCCGCTGCAGCTGGAGCCAGCCCAGCAGCAGCAGCAGCAGCAGCAGCGGGATGTTGGGGTTCTGGCTAGGGTGCCGAAGATCCCGAGCAAGTACTACTGCTTTGGAAACTTGTTGATTGAGATGCTGCTGCAGCGGCCGGATACCAAGGGGCTGGAGGATGGATACATCTGGCAGCAGATGGTCATGGTGAGGCTGCTGAATCTCTGCGCAGTGCAGGCTATGTTGCACAGTTGCTTGTTTGGTACAGGCAGTGTATGCATGAACGTATGAGTAGTATTTGACCTGTGTGTGTATGTTGCTGCTGCTTTTGCCAATAGTTGCTCCAGCAGGTCTAAGTTGATTGGTCTTCTCTCACCTTAGAGTCTTACTCCAACAGGCACAAATCCTTGTGCCGAACGTCTTGCTGCTGCTGCTGCTAACTCTGCAGATCGCCAGTTTGCCTCATGTAGAAGTTGAGTTTGTGGTCCCTAAGACCGGCAAACGTCACAAGAGCTTGTTCCTGGTAGACACTGGTGCTGGCGGTTCTGAAATGATGTTTCATAGCAGAGCAGCCAAGGAGCTTGGACTCATACAAGACGACTGGGTGAGCCTTGAGCAATGAAACTGCTCTCACTACTGCTACTCCTCACCTTTATATCCCTTACTGCTCAGTCTGCTGTGAGGCCGTACCGGTAGAGAGGCCCTGTGGATCTGCTGGCAATCTGTTGTCATGTCCCTGTTATTGCCTGTGCACCCGGACACATGTTCCATGTTACAACCCGCTGATACAACCTGCTGATACTGCAGAATGTCTTCCTGGTGGTGGCTGGCAGATAGTAACAAGTCTGCTGAACTCTCTGGTGTTTGCAGAAGGGCAATCGGTTCATCACTGGCGTCAGCGCAGCCGGCCCAGCTTCAACGCTGTTCGCCCAGCAAGGCAAGATGCCAGAAATCGTCATTCGCGGCCAGTGCGGCTCGCAGAGCAACACCACAGGTGCCATAGTTATGGAGCAGGTTGATGCGCTGTTTAGTACTGCTGGGGGGCTGGATATTAGTCTGTACGCTGCTGGTATGATTTGTATAGATCTGTTGAATAGGACGCAGACAGTTATTGACTACACGAATAAGCGGATAGGATGGAGAGTGCCGCCAAAGGAGCATTTAGAGGATGTAATGTGACTGTGCTGCAGCGTAGCAGGCTTATCATGTGCATAGTTTGCTGCGGTTGGGTTGTTTAGTGGCCAAAATGCGTTGAGTGCCTATTAGCGATTGCGCTCAAGGCATATGATGCGTCTCTGCGCTGCTATGCATACCATATATATGC
>NSMO01014782.1:0-12506 GCA_002588565.1 Coelastrella sp. UTEX B 3026 | reverse complement strand
TGATGCTGCGTCCTTGCTGCCATCTGCAGAGCCTGCTGGTGCTGCATGTTGGTCCTGGCTGCCTGATGTGTCTTCTGATGTTTTCCTGGTTTCTTGCTGCTGCTTGAGAGCTGCTGCCCGCGTTGGCTGCAAACACATGACAGATACATAGTTGTATCAGTACCTGAGACCTTGTAGCATGGTTCGGCTGCTGGGCAAACGTCAATAGCAATGCTACAGCCGTGTGTTATGCACCAACATCGTCATCAGAATCATGCTATGCCCCAGCAGACAGTCAGGAACCTTCAACATTCAACAGCCAACAGTTCAAGCCGTCACCGGAGTCCTCACAGTACCTGCATGCACGCACAGGGTGGCCCTAGCCAAGCGCCCATCACCTACCTGCCTAGCGGCCACGTCTGCCACTCTGGCTGCTTCTCTGGCAATGAATGCCGCCATCAGCTTGCGCTCATTAGGCAGCGGCCGCCTCAGCGTACGTGGCAACTCAAACAGATGTAGCATGCCGGTAGCATCACCTACAGCCAACACCTGCGGACGCAGGGCCACAGAGATTCCATGAGTGATGTTGCGCAGGCCAAGATGTTGCAGTGCAGATTATGCCTGTGGTGAGTTCAACGGGCACAGCACAACAGCAATTGGACTTCTGCAGCAGCTGCAAACAGTATGCCAGGCTGCACAGCGATGACAGCGCGCTAGTTTAAACTCCTGGTGCAGCTGCACAAGAGGTTGCAGGGCATCCTGACCCATCTGAACAAGCACTGCGCTGCCAGCGGCAGTGGCATGCGAATGCTGTATTGCACTTGCTTCAGTGCGGCCGATCATCAGGAACATCAGCCCGTACTGCCTGCTACAGCCACAACTCATATCACAAGTGCCACAAGATTGAGAATGAGACCGGCACCACCGCTTTACCTGTAGTCCTGCACCGGCAGCAGGCGCAGTTGCTGCAGCACTGCCATGCTGCTGTCCAGGAGGCCCATTAGCTGCAACACTACTGCCCTCTGCAGCACCATCTGCAAGCTGCCCTGCTGCAGAGGTGCTTTCCATGCCTGCTAAGCCATGTGTGGCATGTTTTGGCGGGCTGTTACTAAAGCATATGCTGGTTATTGCACTGCTGGCTGTGTTGATGCGGAGTGAGGGTTCATGGCTGCGGTCTAGGAGGTCCCAGACGTGTAAGCTGCCCGCTGCTGTGGCTAGAAACAGTAGACCGGGTCTGCTGGGACTCCAAGCAGCTGCAAGCAGTTGCAGCAGAGAATGCAGTTACAGCAGCTCTTAATGTAACCAATGCATACAACCTACAACAGCGGCAAATGAGGACACACAGCACATCACAATCCTCCATTCGACGCAGACATGCAAGCTGCCTGCTTCCATGGGCTAGAGGCAGTATGGGTCTGCTGGGGCTCCAAGCAGCTGCAAGCAGGTGCAACAGATGTCTATGAAAGGCAGATGGGCCCTCTGAGGCGCTTGTCAGCCCAGCCGTGGCGAAAGCCGCTGGAGGGCTACAGAGCCCTGTCCTGTAGAAGCACCTTTAATTGATATATGCCGCAAATGCATTGTCAAGCTTCCTCACATTGCTCGACTAAGGTGATTGGACCTCGCAAAAGAGGCGGTTTCAACTCATATAGCAAGCCTGTTCAACAGCTGGGGCATTGTCACTGGTTTGTATTGCTTGTTTAACTGGCAGACGACGCAGTTCATGCACTATTCACCATTGATCAGAGAATCATGTATGTGGATAATCCCCCGATGCTTGCGGGTAATGTACAGTGGGCAATTTCTCAAGGCACTCACCTGCTGTGTATGCTTCATCAGCATATGGTGATGTGAACACAGGCGTACAGCTTTCAACACCCTGCCACAACTTGAAGCTCCAATCTCCTACTGTCAGCAGTACATCCGGCAAGAAAGGACTGACCTGCAGGTTCACAGCGATACAATAATAGAAGGTAGGCGCACATTCCGTGTTAGCTGAACTGTGAGTTGCTGATGCTGAGAGACACAATGCCTTAGCAACGTCACCATGCATTGTGTTACTGTTAGCGGTGTGGGGCCTACTATGATCAGCACCTGATGCAGCCGAGGCTTTCTGGCCAGATTGCAGCCCATTAACATTCGTGAACATCAGGTCAGCATGTCACACACCAAACACGTGATGCAAAAGCGGACTGTGTGTACTCTGGATTCCACATGCAAAAAACCTTGTCAAAGGCACTCTAGCACGCGACCAACATCGTAGATGAATAGCGCTGTGAAGATAGGCGATCTTTACCTCATTGACCCACTGACCTGAAGGAATACCAGCAGCAAACACAAACATTGTGTGGTCGTGATACTCTTTGGAGCAACGTTGAACAAAAGCATACTAGCAGTCTTGCTGATACTCTGTAAAGCCGCCTAAACATCTATAACCATGACTACATCATGCACGGCACTGGGCCCACCGACCTGAAGAGACACCAGGGGCCCAACATGTGGCGCAAACACAAATATGGTGTAGTCTGGGTTGTCCTCCCCAGCTGGCCGTATGAAGTTCCCAGTCAGAACTTCACCGTCCATTGAGCCAGCTGTGAAGTTGCCAGAATCCAGCCGGTAGGGATCAAAGCAGAACCGGGTACCTGCAAAGTCATTGCCTGCAAGCAAAAGAAAGCAAGTAATGTGTGTGTTCACAGATGGATGGGGACTTTGGGGTTTCTAACCTGTTCCAGTGTTATGGGGCCGGCCTTGTGTGGCAATGCAGCTGTTATCAACTACAGGTTGTTGCCTCACCAGTACTTCATCAAACTGGGGCCTATGGTGCAGCGATGTTGGCTACCTCTGTGGTGGCAGTACTGACCGACTAACCGCCACGGCATGCCTTGCACTCAAACGCCCGCATAACCAATGAAACTGTTGGTGATGAACCACTTTGTGCCAAGCCTGGCCAGCCACAACTTGTGGCTAAGAGCATCGTTCTACAGGACCCAGTTGATGAATGTCAGCCCAGGTGTGTAGCTATAGGCAACCGGCAGATTATGCAGATGGTGGTAACATCATCGCTGGCAACCCAGGCTGGGATAACATACCTGCTACGCTTAACAAGTGTACAGTATGCATTGGCCGCCATATCAGCTCAGTTTCATCCATACGCTTGTTGCCTTTTTTCAGCAGCTTGTCAACCCGCACATCCCAGAACAACACCTGCAAGCCGTGATGCAGCAGACAACAGTATGTGTCAGCAATGTACACAAGCCACAGAAGATCGTGCTTTGGTCAATGGTCATCAGATCAGCTCAACGGTATGATTGCAATGTTGCTACGACCTTACTTACAGCTTGTCAACCTGCACATCTCAGGACAACACCTGCAAGTTGTGATGCAGCGGACGACAGTAGGTCTCTGCAGGTACAATTGAAGCTGCAGAAGGTTTGTTCATTGGTCACCAGCTTCCTCAACTCACTGGCGGCTGACCCTTCCATCCGCTGCCATTATTGCAAAGAAACAACACTCTCTTGAAGCATTGGACCCGGCTTCTGCCGCTGCTTGAGCTGCTGTACCCAGTGTCATGCTGTGCAGAAGTGCCCGGCTGCCAACCTCAACACGAAGCAATCTCACACACTTGAACAGCCCAAAAGCTGTGCGCCCGTTTCACCAAACAAAGCAAACTTGCTCAACCCAAAGCCATCTCACCTTTCCATCTGCTGCTATGCTTGCAAAGAAGCAGCACTCCCGCGGAACATTGGACCCGGCTTCTGCTGCTGCTTTAGCTGCTGTACCAAGTGTCATGCTGCGTAAGAGAGCCTGCGCGCTAGTGCCCGCACTGCTAGCTCTGATGTTGAAGACTTTGCCTGATCTGTCGACCTCGATGCCAGGTAACCAGCACAGATCTGAGACTACAGATGTGTGAGAGTACTCCACAGCGGACAAGTACCTACAGCAGTGAAAGTTGCGGCGGCGGTGGTGAAAAACAGGTGGATTACCAGAAGTGAGTGCTGGTGTCGCAACAAACCAACGTACACAAACACGTACCCGCTCGCATTGCACTCCGGCGTCATGGCAGTAGGCTAGCAGTGAGAGAGATGCTTTCACCCGCGACACTGCTGGGTCCAGCATGAGGGAAACTACAACAAGCGATCAGGCCTGAGTCTCTGACGCAACTGTTGTGGGCTAGTGAAGCTCAACAGTGTGCTGATGCTGCTACAGTACAGTACCGCACTGCCAAAGCACTTACTTGTGCCGTATGATGGGTGTTACTGCTTCTTCCCCTGCTGAATCATCCCATCCTGCTGAACCCCTGCCTGCCGTCCCGCTTTTGCCACCACCCTACACACAGCCATGCCTGAGTATTAGCACATTGCAGTTGCTTCTCATTTGACACACTCTGTCAGGTGTAAACAGCATTGCACCAATGTCAACTCCAGAAGGTGGAAGCTGTACAGCTTGCTGTCATGAGTAGTTTTCTCTGAGCACCTCGATTCTGCTACATGCTGTACCTACTGTGGCGGCGACTGCCGGCATTGCTAGCGGGATGCACAATCCCAAGCTGCCGACGACAAGCACCTGCTGCAGAGCAGCCTCAGCAGATCAAGCCCAAACCGCAGGGCCTCAGCTGCACCATGAACTTTACAAGCTGCCTTGCAAGCCTTGCATGCGGCATGCATGGACAAAAGCCAGCCAGGCTGCCCTCTCACCTGCCTAGCTGCTGGCCGCTCCAGCCCTTCCGTCTCCCACACCACAATCTGACCGTTATAACACCCCCCAACAACAATATCAGGGTTGTATGGGTTATACTGAAAGCTGAACACTTCGTGCGGGCTTTCCAGTACAGATTCAGGGTGTATGGGGTCCCGGAAGTTCCACACTAGTATGTATGCCGGTGATAGGCGACCCATGGTGGCCAGGCGATCTGTTTGGCTGGCGGGGTCTGTGCAAGAACAGGCCACGACACCTTTGCGCCCAGGCACCCAACAGATAGATGATACAACCTGCACAAGCAAGGAAAATCAGGGGTACACATCCTGAACGTCTCACATCATGCCGCAAAGGAACATTTTCTGAGTACTTCGTGTTGCCAAGACTGACATGTATGTTGGTGACCGGGGGTACACATTGTGAACATTTCACATCAAGCAGCCAAAAACACTTGTGTGAGTGTTGCCAAGACTGATACGTGTGCTGGTGATAGGAGGCCCATGGTAGCTACATGCTCTGATTAGATGGCGGGGTGCAGGACCAGGCTACAACGCCTGTGTGCCCAGGTATTGTAGCAGATACAGCCTGCACAACCACCAGCAATTGGGCCTCAATGGGCCACCAATGATATACATACACAGACTGCGCTGTGTGCTCCAGCATTGGCAGTCTCAGCCACCATGCACCGTCATCAATCAATACCAACACATGGGAACTAACAAATTGGCCGAAGCCACTCTGCCATTGCTTCCAGTGCCGTGCACAGCCCAGTAACCTGCAATCAATCAGGGCCACACGCAGTGCCGTGTCACACACTGCTTCCGCCGTACCTTGTTTTTGCTATATGTGAGATCCGTGAAGCTCTGAGCCTCAGTAAGGCCCCCATGCTCCTGCCTCCCGCTTGTGCCTGCTGGACCTGCTGCCCCTCTGCTGCTGACTCCCTCGCCTTCTTCATCACCTAGCAGCTGCAAATCATCAGCTAGGATGTCAGCTACTGCATTCTGTAACAGGGCTTGATCTAGCCTGCAGGATACATAGCCACGACAGGGAAGCTTCAACTAACCTGCAGCGACTGTCAAGCAGATACAACGCCCAGCTGGAAGACGAATGTGCCTTGTCCGTGCCTGCTGTCGTGCCGTACTAGGTGGCTGGGTGGACTGCTTTGCTTTGCTTGGCTGCACTGCAGGCAAAACATACAGAAGCCCACTGGAGGCATTTTGGCTGCTGCTGATGCTTCTAGCACCAAAGTCAGCTTGGCCAGCGCTTGTGACAAACCTAAACTGCATGAGGCCTTGTGGATTGTCCCGCTCACCTGGGCTGCACTGCTTGCAGGAAAGCACTGAATCCCTGGGTGCCTATGAGCTGCTCCAGCTGCTGCTGCGGCAACTGCTGAGGCGCTGTTTGTGTTGACCCGGGCCGCCTTATCCCAGCAGAAGCCTGCAACATCAAACAACAAGTAGCACAAGCACACATGCTTGCCATATCAGCAGAGGGGAGGTTGCAAGTGTGTGCAACAACTGCATCTTGATGTGAACTCCAGTGGCTGCAAGCATGCAGCAGTTTGCTAGGTGCAGTTTACATCAGCAAGCATAGCTCTTGCAGGGTGTCAGCCCAGGCCAACTGCTGTTTCAACAAGGTCGGAGCACAGCATACCTGTATAGCTACATCTCGGAGCCTGGGCACTGCCTGTATCCCTGTTTCCAACTGCATACGTTTCAGGTCATAGTTTGCATCCTTGAACGGCCTAGCCTCCATAGTGTTGCTGGCCCACAGCTCGGATGCAGGAGCATCTACGAAGTTGACGGGAGCGCCGAATGTTCTCCGGGGTTTGCTGAGAAAAAGCCCTGTTTTGAGCTCCCTAGCTGCTGCTGCTCCTGCGCCTGCTGCTGCAATGGAGGTGCTGCTGCTTTTGCTGCTGATGCCTGCTGCTTCCAGCTCTGCCTGTAGAGTGCAAGAAAGCACGAGGTGCTTTTTGTTGATTGCGTACAGTATTGGTTTCACCCTGACAGAAGCTATGCTGCTGTCAGCCACCACTCAACAGATATATGATGCTGGTGTCTCGCAAGCCCTTGGGAAGCCCAAGGAGCGAGTCAAACTGCAGGTTTAGAAGCAGGCCCATTGTTGCATTCAGGCGTTTTGTTCAACCACTGTTCCTTCAAGCACTGTGCAGGACAACCGCCACCGTCGCACCTCAGTGCCCTGGTCAACCCATGGCTGCCGCTCCCGCTTGCGCTTTGCGCGTGGTACTGCTGCTATATCAGAGTCTGCCTGCTGTGCTGCTGTTGCTGCCGCAGCTGCCTCAGCTGCTGCTGCGTCTGCTGCTTTCCAGGCATCTGCTGTTGCCTGAGTGGTTGCAACCTCATAGTTGTTGCCATCACCATATATGTCATCATCATTTATGCGGATGACAATCTCGTCGCAATCTGCTGCTTTCAAGGCGTCTTTGATCGGGTGAAAGTCACTGATTGCTCCCTGAAACTGGATGTCCGACAGCAGCTTGTCCTTAGGCACTGTCCCCATGAGCTGACCCGATTTGACACTGAGCCCAGCCAAACCCATTGCCTCGACAGTTCCACCTGCAAAGAGTACCAGTGCAGCTTCACCATAGTGCAATAGTACTGCCCCAGCTGACTCGACAAGCCCACGAACGGCGGCCCTGAGAGTTTTGGTACAGGATGTTTTTGCGTTGGCTGCAGGAACGTTTGTTTCTGTGCTCAGAGGACAGGGTTTTGGTCTAGCAGAGAACAAACATGGGAGCTATGACATGCTGCTTCACGGATATCGCTTTGCTTACTTCTGATAAAGATGGACTTGGCCCCTGGTAGGGGCTGTTTCTTGCCATCAGCATCCAAGACATAAGGCAGGGGCAGGTTGTTTGTTTCCTGCTGCTGTGCTGTATTTGCTGTCCCATTCTGCGTGTAAAGAGGCTCTTGAGTATTATCAGCGGCATCAGTGGTATCAGGGGGCGAGGATATAGGTACCTCTGTATTCTGGTCTTCCATGGTGCCACTGTTGAAAGCTACAGCATTCGAACGGTACTCAGACCCGTCAGCAGCGTACTCATCGTTTCAAATACAGACTCATAGTATAATTTGCTGTTTATTGCTACGTGCCATGCCTTGTGAATGCACTAGTGCAGTTCACGAAAGTGCTGCCTCTCACGTTGCCTGCATGTAGATCGACGACGGTAGCAATGAAATTACCGTGCATCGCTCTTCCCTTCAATGAAACCATCAGCTCTGCACCAGCTGTCAATAACACCAGGGCAGTCAAACCGATGCTCGGTAAAGGGCCACCAAGCAAGGCATTTGGACAGAGTGAAGTGCTCCAGGTAATATGTCAACGGCCCTGGCGCCCTGTATGACGCCTGTGCCCGTAGTTTCCGAAACACCGTATCCCGCCATCTGCGCTTGGTCTCGGCAGAGCTGCTGCAGGCGATCAAAAGAGCACTCAGTCATCTGCACATGCCATTGCATGCGTTTTTTGTGTGCTAGCACTGGTGCTGTAGGTTGCCGTAGCGTGTTGTCATGGATACGGCCCCTAGTTTCTTCACACTGATGGCCACAGGGCAAGTAGAGTCTGCAGAGGTCAGCACAAGCTTCAGCTTGTTGGTTCACCCCATATATAGCCACCAGGCGACATACAAGTGCTCTCATACAGATACCATACTGTGAAAACGCCTACTGCAAGTATGAAGTAGTCGTTGGGGAGGACTGGCAGATACTTGATGGAATGGACAATGGCATCACGCAAGTAGCACGGCAATCGTCTGGTAAGCACCTCCCTATTGCAAATGTTGACGCATAACAGCGCCTCAACCGGCGCATCAATAACGGTCTCTGCTGCAACTGCCTCATCTGTTCCTGCAGGCCCTTCGCGTGTGCTGGTGTGGAACTTCCCGCTGGACGTAACCTACAAAAGCACGAACGCTTTTGGTTGGCCTCAGATAGTAATCAGCGTCTACGGTGTTGATGCACTAGGGCGGGATGTAATACAGGGCTACGGGAGCATTCACTTGCCAACGTGTGCAGGCAGGTTGGTGCTTGTTGGGGTTGCCAGGTGTCAAGAGAAGGCAGTATCTTCCGCTGTTGTGTGCGAAGCTACTGCAGCAGGGTGCCGGCAGGGCTCACATCATTACAAGATACTCAAGACGACTTTCAGCAGCAGTTCCTTGCAGATTGGGCAACAGCAACTGCTCAGTGCTGCAGCACAGCACAAGATGCATTCATGTTTGTTCCCACAACAGCAGCATTGCATCCAGCAGCCAGCAACCTACTGCACTCAATACCTGGCAACCTACTGCAGAGCATTATTACAAAACCCCGTCTGCCTGCAGGTACAACCTGCGGGTCCGCCTGTACAAGCCCCGCAGTGCATCACTGCTGCAAACATTCACCAGCTGGATGACTGGGATGCCTGCTGAGTTTAGTGACCCAAAGTTCCCAAGCTATGGTGAAGGCAGAGAAGGTGTGACCGGCCTGGACAGACTGATACAGCGGCAGTTCACGCTTAGCTCAGGGCGTAGCAGTAATATAATCACCAGCAGTGCTGAGTACGGTGCAGGCAGAGAAGGTGCAGTACGGCCGTCAGCATTGCATGCCACCTTGCAAGCTTTGCTGCAAGCTTTGCTGGTGATAGTTTACTGGCAGTGCTGCTAGTCATGGGTAAGGCCGAGATGCTGTAGCAGCTTGAAGAGCAGAACAGGTAGACACAGCAGCAGTCCCGGCCTACTAGGCGCCCTAGCAGTGGCCATATGACTGCACATGCGCTTTGCTAGCAGGGCCACAAGGCTAGCTCCATATTAGTGCTAGTATGATGAAGGCAGCGAAGGTATGCCAGGCCTGCACAGACTAACAAAGCAGCATTCATGACCAGCTCCAACAGCAGTTTACTCTGCAGTAGTGCTGACCATGGTGAAGGAACGGGAGCTGTGGCAGGTCTGAACAGCTAGAATCGTCAGCACAGCTGCAGTCCCAGCTCAGTCCTGTCAGTAGCCATCACATTCCACGTCTCAAGCTTTGCTAGCAGTAAACATGCCAAGCAGTAGTGCTAGCCATGGTGAAGGCAGGGAAGCTGGACCAGCATTATACAGTGAAAGTGACAGTGTGCTTCTGTAGCAGCATGTTTCAGTACAGCAGCCGTGACTTTGGTCAGGAGGAGCAACTTCTGGCACACTAACGGGCTGACAACGGTAGCAGCCATTCTGCATCGATGACAGGGTGCAACTTGCCGTGACAGGCTAGGGCGGGGCACTGCTGGCACAGCAGCAACATCAACAGCTATTTGTCAGCATCAGCTAGACAGTAACAGAGTCAGTAGCAGACGACATGGTGCCGTAAGGGTCGCAGGCTGCCTGGACCCTGCCAAGACTGAACCTGAACTGCTGCTTGTTGCATGTTTTGCTTGCAGTTACAAGGGTGGTATCTGGTGGACATGTAAATGTGCAGGTCAACATCCTTACAAAGGTGGGTGGCAGTGTCTGCATCATGCATAAATACATAGTAGGTAGCAGGCAGAGGTCAATCTGCCTGGGTGGTTGCTCTGCAGCTTTGCCAGGTTTCATGTGGCCAGCGCCGGGCCAGCGCCGGGTGCCGCTGTCAACACAGTGACCTGTGTCATTGCTGGTTCGACTGCGGTGGCAGTGTGATGAGGTTGGGCGTGCTGCCTGTAGCTGCTTTCGGTCTCTTAATATGATAGCGGAACATGGTCACTCACCAGACGAGCATCAATAACAGAATGGCATTAGGCAATACAGCAAAAAGTCTGACAGCACATGTTGTGATGTAGTGCCATAGATCTTGAATTGCGATGCCGCTGTATTCCCCAGGTCGGGATTTCACCCGTTTTGGGTGTGGCACTTGCAGCAGCTAGAGTTGCTTTGTCCATTACCAACAACTGCTGGCATTGGACGCCTTGCAATTTGTTTGACTACTCCTGCTGTACATGCACCATCGTTGTGTGGTATGCATTGTGACTGTCATCACTGCAATATCAAGGGTTCCACATTTGCATTCCTGTGACACGGTGTTCTGCAGGATATGGCCGCATTTGGCTACTCTGACGGCAGCAGCAGAGACCAGTCCAGCTCAGTGCCAGTGCAGCTATAACAGGCATAGGAAATGCAGCTGGGCCAGTCGCTGTTGCCATTGTGACGGTTCCGTGCAGCTCTATTCTGCATTCACTGATTACACTCGTGACGGTTGAAGAACCGGTGTTGCAGGCCCGCTCTTGGGCAGGGTCCGCAAGGACCTGTTCAGCACACTTCGACGAGCACTTATCCAGATTATCATGAGTTGGTGTTATGTGTAACATGTGTTGTAAGTATGATGTGCCCGACAGTGCTACGGTTCCGGACCACAATGGGCCGGTGTCAAAACAGAGCTCTCAACGAGGAGACCATGCTCCGTACCGGCAGGTCCCCGCTCCGGGAGTGACATCGGACGGTCTGCCTGCGGGGCCATCGCATACCCCTTGTCACGGCGTAGGCTGCCAGCACCAGCCAGAAGCGACGTGGTAATGTCTGCAGAATGTCGAGAACGACTGACTGTGACGGGTATCGTGAATGCGGGGCTCTGACCGGGACATCGCCGTGTCTGTGTCTCGGTGCGTCTCGTGCACAGTCACAACTGAAGTAAACCTTCATAATAGTTTCTGAACATGATGAAAACAAGCATGAAACGAAGGCAGAAGCATGCATGCTGGTGAACAAAGCTGACTTGCCTGTATGCAGGGCCATCAATTGCACTACCAATGTCGGACAGCGGCTGATGCTGTTGGACCAGGACGCACACCTCAGGTGCAACTGCCACGTGGCATGAGAGTATACTCACGTGTACGTACCTCACTCCGCAGTCACTGACGGTCGAATGTACTTGGATGCAAGCAAAACGGTTCGCTTGAGACATCACACCAGGCTGTCGCCTACATCTTGCTACTAGTAAGAGGTATCTTGAAACGCCATCCCAGATCGTATATCGAACACATTTGAATATTCCTAGCCTCGTAGCCTTTTCCTGGCGGCCTATTTATAGTGTTCACCAAGAAAGGTCCTAGATACATGTGAGTACTGAGAAGCCTAGAACTTCTCGACGAGTCGTCGTCACGCATAGCAAGCAGACTCCTGCCAGGCTGGCCTGACCTCTTTGGCTTTCTATACAAACAAACTAGTAGCGGCTGACCAACTACTAGCAGCTCAAGCAGGACTGCTGCAAGGTAGGTGCTGCTGCTGGTGTGCTGCAGCGACTGCTGGCTCACACATAAAAGTAGCCAGTCAGCCCACATGCACACTCAGCGTCATCTGCGATAAATCATGTAACACCACTGCTAGAAGAGAGAAGACCCCTAGCAAATCTGCATCCACCGGCAGGCGCGAGAGTGCCACCAAATCACACTCACAGAGTAGTCTTGCTGTGCTTAGCTGAGGCCTGCTGCGATGTGACTAGTGGCTGCCCAATACGTCAAGTAGCTCATTGCAATCGCTCAGTTTCATGTACAATACCAGGTGATGCATTCCTACTCAAACCTGCCAATATCACTACTACTAGCAATCACTCCAGTTCCTCTGCTATATCTGGTAATGCATTCCTAGCCAGTCTGCTGGCACCGGATTGCCCACCACTACCCCCACCACTAGTTCTGCTGTGCTTGGTTGGCGGCTGTTCACCTGCCTGCTGCTCCCGCTGCTGCTGCTGCTGACTCGCGGCTGCCATATCACCCATCAAGCTGCGTTTCCTGCTGCGGCCGCTGCTGCTAGGATGCTGCTGCTGCTGCTGACTAGACTCCTGCGAGACAGTGCTGCCAAAAGTTACTAGATCTTCACCTGCTAATGCTGCTGC
>NSMO01014781.1:0-12517 GCA_002588565.1 Coelastrella sp. UTEX B 3026 | reverse complement strand
GGGTATTGACGTTGACTACAGGGTTGGCCAGTAGTCAGCTGAGCTGGATCGTATGTTGCAAAACCCTCAAACAAGCCAATGCTCAAAGTCATCAAGAAACCTAAGACATAAAGAGCATGAGGCAGCTAGCAGCAGCAGCAGCAGCAGAGATGACAGCAAGAACAGCAGCAGCCGGCGAGGTACCCGCTGTGGATGTCATGTTGAGAGTCGTCAAGCTCTCCGTGACATGCATGACAATACCCATAACAACAAGTTAGGCTCCTAGAACCCGAATGACCGCACTGCAAGAGCAACAGCCAAGTATGCAGGAACAGCAGCAGCAGCAGCAGCAGCAGCAGATTTGATGGGTATTGACATTGGTGCTGATCACAGGGTTTGCCAGCTGTTGGCTGCCAGCGGCTGGACCGTATGTTGCATAACCCTCAAACAAGCCAGTGCTTCAAGTCATCCAGGTTTGGTTGACATACAGAGCACTAAGCAGCGAGCAGCAACAGCAGCAGAGATGGCACCGAGACAACAGCAGCAGCCGACATTACGCTACTGGCTGTGGATGTCATGTTGAGTGTCTTCAAGCAGCCCGTGACATTGAAAAGAGCATAACAACATGCAGGACCCGTACATTCCGAGTCAAGGCACTGCAAGAGCGACAACCAAGTATTTGTGGTTTATATGTGGGTGCAGCAAAATTGGATCACAGACTTTGGGCTTCATTTGCTTGGCATTGTTTCAAACACTGAAGTCATGCATACTCTACTGCCAATGATTACTTGTTACTTATAACAGTAACAGTGTTCAAGTGCTACAGCCCTCTCTCCACACCTGGCATGTGTCAAAGAACTCATCCATATGGTCTCTGCCCCAGCTCATTGTATACTTGTCCACCAACCAGTAAGCATTCCCTCCCACAAAATAGAACGGCCTCCCGTCGCGGTACAGCTGCGTGCCATTTCTGACCACAAAACCCTTCGCTGCTGCAGCAGCAGCATCTTGGGTGGGAAAGCTTGCATTTGCTGCCATGGCTTGAAGGTACTGCATTGCGCCTGGCCACAGTGGATAATCTGGGGATAAAGGGTCGGTGGTGTTTATGGTATTGGGGAGGTTGTAGGGGTCTGCCGGCGCTGCTGCTGCTGCTGCTGCTGCTGCTGCTGTTGGAGTTATGACCCGGAGTGGGCTTTGACCTGCTTGCAGCGAGAATGGAAACGCGGGCATGGATAGCATATGTGCCAAGTATTCAAACACAACAGTTCTGCTGGCTAGTAACCATCACTTTAAGGTCAAGCTTGGTGGCGTGCTAGCAGTAGTCTGACACCAGCATGCTTGCATTTTGGCCTCACAATGCTCTGAACTTGCAGATGCCATATGTACTTGGTAGTACTACTACTATAGTATGGATGCAGTTCCTAACACTGGGTGTAACTGCTCTAAGCTTTGAAGGTCCCACATCACAGAGTTGATTGCAGATCTCACCTTGAATCAAAGTGACAGCCTGCAACAGCAGTAGAAGCCCTGGCCATACTGCCCTACACACCCAGCCCATGGTGCAACTGCTGCTGTCTCGAAATTGACTGCTGTTGTGCTTGATCAGCTGGCTGTCAGGCGCCACAGGGTAATCCACTTGGAACAGATGCTTGCTATGCCAGCGGTTGAGACTGGCGCAACGAAGCCAGCTCGGAGTGCGAGCAATATGCAGCCTGCCTCTGTACTCGTCAACAGCAACTGAACGGCGCAGACGACAGCAGGAGCACGGGTGTTGCACCGCTTATGCAACGAGTCCCACACCGGCTGGCCATACTCATGGACCTTGTGCGTGCGCAGTGTGTCATACGTGTGGGAAGTCAGCGGGCGAGTGGCCGAGCCAGTGCCAAACCTTGGCCCGCGGCACCGTCGACGGTTGGCGTGCAACCGCCCAGCCTGGTAGCTTACGAGCGGGCTCGCACGCTCAATGTCCGTGCCAAAGATTTGAATCACTTAGTTTCAGTACAATTTCTCTTGTTCGTCTGCAGCCGCTGCAGGCTGATTGGTGTGGGGTGCGGTCACGGCAACGTGCGCGGCCGGGTTACGAGAGACTGCCTGTCCGTCTGCAGCGAACAACCCTGATGTTACACCCTGAGGTTTATGAACGCACCTGTACAGCGAAACAGCATATGCAGGCGCTGCTCGAGTGCACCGGTCAGGAATGTAGCTGTGAAAGCGGGGCAACAGCAGCACTACGACCAGTCATAAATTGACGGATTATTGTCAACCTGTTGTGCAGGGCTTAGTTGTAACTCACACCGGTCGCCGCGATCAGCACAACAGTGCTCATGCAAAGCTATGACGTTGCATGCAAAGGGTGACATTGTCGTTGCTTGCTGCAAGCTGAACAGTGCTGTCAAACAGTCAAAGATAACCTCTCAGCTTCTGTCCCTGCAGTGCGCTCAGGCGTTGCTGTTCTCATGCTACACCTGTAGTTTCAATCAATCACAACAATGAAGCAGCTGTAGCCACTGATGCATGCATTTGTAGAGTGTGTGTCTGGCATCAAAGCAGATTGAGGCCCCCTCAGCGGCGGCCGCTGGCCGGGCCTGCATATATCTCCGGGAGATCCGTCCGATGGATCCATCTAAGGAGCTTCCGAGGGGTACTAGAGGGCGGCAGCGTAGACTATTGCATCGTTCAAAGTGCAGTTGAGCTGAACACACACAGCCAGCAGAGTTGTTAACTATGATCTTCTTCTTCAGCCAGCAGAGTCCCTTCAACATAGCACGCTGCCTTCTCAACCAACCATGCCTGGCTTGGCCGTCTGACGTAAGCAACGTAACATACAAGGGGAGATTTGAGCGATGTGGAGGCTGCTGCTGCTGGCCGTTACATTCTCAGCATCCAGCAATGCCTACTAAGACCTATTGACACTGGCAGGCAGCTCAAACCTACGCTTTTATGGCATGGCACCTTGGCTAACCAGCACTTTTGGTTGATCAGGCTGACAACGAGGTTGGCCATGCCATCTCTCTCAACCGCGGCTGCTGCTGTACGCTGCATGCTGCTTAGTTGCGTTTTCATACAGACACTAATGAGCTGATGGCCCTCCGCACAATGGGGTGGTAGCAGCTCTCAGGTAGTACAAGGGATGATGAGGGGTGCTGGCGCTGCCGTATACTGGCTGTCAGGAACACGCTGCTTTTTTGTGAAAGGCGGCCCTTGGAGCCACTGCAGTGGTAAGCTGAAGGGTCCTGGTGGCAGCAATGCTTTCATAAGCACCACCTGCTGCTGCTGCTGCCATCTCCTTTGGCTCATATGTGTCTCTACCTGCAGCTAATTGGGGTCAGTGCGGTCCAATTGTTTGGAACATACCAGGCCTAGCAGTTCTGCAGTGGTCCCAGTCTAAAACGGGTGTCATGTCAGGGAGCGACTGGCAGGCAGGCATTTTGGAGTGATCATTGAGGCATGTGTTAGGCTCAGCTGCAGCCTGAGAAGGCTGCTGGTTATGCTGCTGAGTTGTAGTAACTGAGCCAATGCAGCAGTATAGATTGCGCTGGCAACGCTGCAAGGCCATGCAGGGGCTGAGTGTGTGGAGGATGCTGATGGGAGGCGCTGAGAATGCCGGGCAGCAGCCGTTGGCAGGTTTGTCACTGCACTGTGGCACGCACAGCACTTCTTGCTTCTATTGCAGCTTGGCAGTGCTGCTATCGGTTGCTAACTGCCGTTATCTCTGATGACAATGTGCTGTTTCCGGCCACGAAAGAACACCCAAGCATATCATGTACATGCAGCAGTGCTCCAAGTGCTGTTGTTGTGGCCCACCACCGTCCGGGACAGTGTCCTCTGTTGACACTTGCTGCTGATGCACTGAGCTGAGGGACCTGCGATCCTGTGTGTTGGGTACATGGCAGCTGTGACTTTGTCGTGATCCAAACCACTCCGGACATCAGTGCATGAGTGCTCAAGGTTGCTGCTGTCCTGGTATACTGTGTGGACTGATTCCCACCACCACTGTAACAATAACGGTTGTGGTTCGAATGCGGTTGTTTGCTTGTTCTGGCACAAGCTGGCTCAGCGACACGAATATGCCGCTACGCGCATGCGAATTGGTTGCTAATTGCTTGTGCCAGAGATGTGTCAGACCATCAGACGGTCACCGAGGAATGGTAACACTGACTAAGCTGGGACTTAAAGTCACCAGCACAGCGTATAAGAACAGGACACTCACGCACAGTTCCCGTCATGTACTGTGTTGCTGTAGCATCTGTTTGTGTATAGTCAAGCTTGCTTCACAGGGCGGTCGATCAACAACGTCAGCCCATAGACTGCGTCAACGCCTGGCACGATGCTTAAGGCAAGCACAAAACACGTTACTGGTCCCGCACATAGAAGTGGTAGGCCGGCGTTCAGCAGCGTAACAAGCAAGTCGCGAGGGACGCACGGTCGTAGCTCTCTTTCTTGGGCGCGAAGCGGCGCTGTGCCCAGCGTTTACACCACGAAAAGGGCGTGCATGCTTGTCAAAGACATACGTATTGAAACGTATCTTAAGTTTGCGGGATGCTGAGGTGAGTCTGCGGGCTAGGCAGCGTTTGAACGGTCACACCCGCCTGTAGCCACTGGAACAGCGTGTGTCTATGGGGTAGAGGCGCCAGTTGGTGGTGATCCAGACTTTTAATGGCTGCCAAATGTCATGGACTAACCGTACCGGGTTGCCAGCAGCCGGTGGTGGCAAGCCACATTTTCCATGCCACATTTGCACAGAGTAGAGCAATCATTTGCAACGAGATGTGGGGCATCCTGATGGATCCTCGCTGGGTGTAGTGTCTTTGTACCTGTGCACGCTCCATAAAAGGCATTCTGCCAGAGCCTTCGCTGGGTCGTGACAACATCTGGGATCAACATCAGATGCGACAGGCGCACCATACATGAGTAGCAACCTTCCTCTATCTTGCTCTGTATGAGTTGTCTATCAATTGATTACACGTAAGATGACTTCGGCACTCGTTATTGCAGGTGCTTAACCGTCAGCAGCACCCAAACCTCAAAAGCACTGCTTTCATCAGTAACGTCAGCAACACCATCCACACCGCAACACTGCCCAAGTTGCCACCAGTGTGGGAGCTTCTGGCAACTCTTGATGCTCTGGCAGTGCCCTGGGGCCTCAAGCAACTCTCCATGGCTTTCATGACCAGCCATATGTTGGGATTGGCACCTCCTGCTGAGTACTACATACTCAACTGGGCTATAGCAGGTGAGACCATGCGGTTGGCAAATGGTTAGCAGTGCTCAGGGCCGTGCTTGCGTTGACCACCAGAAAAGAGCGCAGGACCATCAAGAATTGGGAGCAGATTGTGCAGGGTGGTGTCGGTATTAGTGTCAAGGAGGGTTGTTGAACTACAGTGCTGGTGGTGTCCTGCAGCACAGCGCTGCAAGCATATAGGCAGCCATGTTTCAACAGTAGCACAGTCATAAGCAATAGACCAGACAGGGCTTGACAAGGCACCAGTACACGCCAATGGTACAACACTGTAGCAGTTACTGCTTGGCAGATGACCTGACAGCCGCCACTCTGAATGCGGTAGACTCAGCGGCATGTTCGCTGCAAGCATACATACTGCAGCACGCAGCCATGTAAAGAACAATACCTTGCTGCAGCACCGTGTCCTCAAGCAGCATCTCCAGGCGCATAGCAAAGCGCATAGTGGCTAACATGTATTCTGTTGTGCGTGTCTTGCAGTGCTGTGCAACCTGTATGACCAGTACAAAGGCCAAGGCTCTATTGCAGATATGATCAACGTCCCTATCAGGATGTCCTTCATAAAACGGCATCAGGGCACCATCCAAGCCCACCTGGCAGTATCCCTGGGCTTAGTCGCAGCAACCCTGGCTCTGCTGCCGCCAACTGTCCTGCAAGCATTCGTACCGGGGATCCTGACCACCAGTGCCTATTGGTTGCCTGTACTGCCCAACGGGACCACAGCAAAGCAGATTCCTGCAGCTAAGAACCTCTTCGCGGCTGGTGTTGAGACGTTTGCGCTTGTAAAGTTTGCGCTTGCTGCTGTTCCTGCAAGTGCAGCAGCTAACGTAGCTCCTGCTGCAGTCGCAGCAACCTCGGTGTTTTTCGTGGCAGTCAACATGGCGCTGGCAGTGCTTGCGGATGTCAGAGACGTGGAAGGTGACAGGGTTGCAGGAACCAGATCTATACCTGTTATATTTGGGGTCCCGGCAGCTTTGAATGTAGCTGTCGGATGCTGTGCAGTAGCCTGCACAGCTGCTGCTGTTTTGGTGCCACACATGTGGCCAGCAGCTGCTTCTGCATTACTTATCCTGGCTGCTGGTTGGCAGTTAGGAAACGCAAAATGCAGAAGTAGTGACAGCAACAGAAGTGGCAGCGTAGGCAACTCACTTGATGCTGTTTCTGATACATTTTTATCCTGGTTTCATGCACTGGTTGGCTGTGTCGGTTGCATTGCACTGTACTGCTGCTAGTGATATGTTTGTACTGCAGATGCTTCTCACAATGCTTTCAGTGCTTAGCAGCGCATCTACTTTTCGGTGGTAGCCAGAAGCAGTGCACGTGGTATTAGCAACTCAACTTAGCTTGCTGCCGTTGCTCCTGCACATGTTTTGCTGCAAGCATACTGTTGCTGGTCATGCCTTTGTGCAATTGTTGGTGTGTATGTTTTGCTGCTGCTAATGGTGCAAGGGCATGGCTGCTTGTGATTGCTTGGACTGTTGCTGAGGTCAATACAGTGCTGCTGGCAACTGGCTAAGCAAGTGGTGTACTGCTGCTAGTATAGTTTGGTACTGTTGCTAGTGCAGAAATACCTTTACTGCTGTATACAGCCGCAGGCTAGCAGTCGAGCAAGTAGCTGACACTTGAAGAGAGAAGGGAATTGTATGCACTGCAGTGTATGCCCTGCTGCTGGTGCATGTATCTGGTACCTGGTGCATGCGTGATACTTCTGGTGCAAACATTGCAGTCCATCATGCTGTGTTTTGTTTGAGATATCTGCATTCCTATGCCTTTTCATTCGTGATTGACCATGATACATTTAGCAAACAGCCGTGGGTGCAATGAGTGGTTACTACAGAAAGTCATTATGTACGTAGTGTCATTCCTGCAAGTTGTTTGGTTGAGAAACGTTACACCCCATGACATTCATGTATGAAATGGGTTATCTGGTTACTGTGTATTGCAAGTTGTAAGTTGCAAGTTGAAAAGCAAGTGATTTTTCAGGTTGATAGCAGGAGACAGCTGGAATACTGCTGTACAGTAACATGTTTGTGATTCACTACACAATCCATTTTCGAAGTTACCACATCTTTAAGCTGTTACAGAGTTGTATGTTTTTTTTCTTTTTTCAAAGGCGTCAACAGATTGTATAACGGTTAACTGGGGAGTGTAAATGCAAGTTGTTAACGGTCAACAGAGAAGTGTAGATGCAGAAACAGTGTATCAACTGGACAAGGGTCGTCGTAAATGTCCTTACATATGTCGTATAGCTGCAAGGAATGGTACATGCAGCTCTGTCCTTGGTAAAGATGCTGATGTGTCAGTGATTCTACAACAGCAGACATGAAATTAAGCTGCGGTGTGGTTGTTGCAGCTGGCTGGTAAAGGCATATCCTAAACAGCACTTGTTATGCAGATGTTTACATGTCAACTTCAAGTGCTTGGCTTGTTTCTGTACAATATGGTTACAATGCACAGGAAACAGCGTCCTCTTTCAGGTGTGCCGAGTTCAACAAAGGCTTTGTGTGTGGTGAGTCGAGTTATGTCGCTGCCAGGGATGCCAAGGAAGCGTCGATGTATATGCTGTACCTATGGTATGTGGTAGCATTCAGTGGCTCTCTTCAAGTTGGGTTTCCCCATTCAATAGGAGGGGTTGTCTTGCCTCTGTACTAAAGGGCTAAATTGTACATAAACGGGCGCCTACTTTGAGGCGTGCCAAGTATGCCTGTGATTGCCAACTCTTGAGGCGTTAGGGGTGCTGCGGCTTTCTAACGACTAAGTTGCAAGTCTTGTGGGTTGTCTTGTGGGTTATATCTTTGTTGCAAGATCATTGCAGTAAGCGAGTCACTAGTGTGAGTGCAAACTTTGGTTGATGAGCGGGGTTTCAGCAGGCGCTATTCAGTCATGCTTGTGCAGAAGTCTTGGCCAATGCATTATATGGGGCTTGACATCAAGTTGCACACTTCTACGTTCTCTTTGCTGTGGACCAGAATGCAGGACTGTGGCAGACTTGTCTGGGGCAGCGTGTTTGCGCCCAATCTGTTGCTTGCAGTATGGGTTGCGCGATTGAGCAATGGTGTTCACGCTGGTACAACCAGCTGTAAGGTAGGGAATGTGCAGTCGCCCCATATAAAGAGAATATAGTCTTTGGCGGTTGCGGCCTGCCAGTGGTTGCTAAACAGTCTGCAGCCAGATACTAGCCAGCTCTAGGGCCTGATCTTGTACAACCTCTTCATTGCTTTGACCTGTGCCACTCGTCATTGGTTGGACCTGTGCCAGTGGCATGTAAACCCTTCAGTCCAGGCTAGCACTTTCTCATAGCCACACTCTGTGCTGAAGAGATTATGTGAGCTCTGGCACAGGATCTGTATGCATACCCCATGTGAGGAGATACTAAAAATGTGATTTGTGATGACAATGCCGGCAACACATAGTCTGTATAGGCCTACATGATTAAGCAGTATGCATGCGCGCATCAGCTGTTTGTAGTCGATGGCGCTGTGCGCTACTGTGCTAGCAAGCGCTGCAAGTTCACATCGTTGCATGTCAATGCCATCCTGCTTGTTCCCCACCCGCTCGGCCCTGTAGTAGCTGATGCTGGTTTGGTGCATGTACTGGGCGCCACGGTTCGGATGCTTATGGATGCATCCATGCGATGTGGTCAGCCATTGTTGCCAGCAGCAGTACAGTTGGTCTGTTCTGGTTGCTGTCGTTGTAGGACCCCTTACAGTGACTGACAGCACATCCTACTGGTGCCAGAGCCTTACTAAGGCTGTAAGATCGCAAGAGATATGACGTACTGCAGAGTCTGGGGTGTTGTCATAGCCTGGGTAATTCACTGTCTGGGGTACCCGTGTGTGCGTGTCGTGTTGCTTCGGGCGGTGCCTGGCAGCCATGGTCTTTGGCAGTTGCAGCCTGTGGTTGCCAGATTGTCTGTAGCCAGCCCTGATCTTGCCCAACCTTGTACATTGGTTGAATCTGCGGCTTGTTAACAACGTTGACCCTTCAGTCCAGGCTAGCATAATCTGGTTGGTCGAACGTAAGCGTCCAGGCTTGGACCGTTCACAGGTGTTGCGAGACGTTGCAATCTGATAACGCTGCTCGGGAGTAGCAACTGTGTACCTTTCCACGTTGCAGCGGCGATGACGAAGACCACCGGGAAGTTCCTGTGCAAACTCGCGGGGGCCAGGCCATGCGCGCGGTCGCGCCTGACCTGACTCCAGCGTAGTTGAGCCCAAAAACCATCAGGGTATGATCATTATTTGGTGGGTTTTATATCTCAGAGCGCAGTGCGACCAATGGATGGGTCCTCGGGTGTGCCAGTGCGACAAAGGCGTAGTGAAAGCGCCATAGTGGCTCCAGAGGCATAGTATCCTACCTGAAAGCAAACTAAAGTCCGAGTGCCCACTCACATGGCCATGATAGCCAATGAAACTGAGCGGACACTGCAGATTGGTTCCTGCGTTCTCAGCCCGAAAGACGGCCAAGATCGCCCAAGGTCCATCTAGGACAGCAACATGACCTTGGATGATGCTTTTAGACTACGCATGAACTTTCAAACAGCGGATGGACGCAGGTTCTTTTGCGACCTGCGGGTTGCAACATACGGTGTGTCTCTGGACAGCACGGCAGCCGACTATTACCCTCTAACGTTTAAGCTCTGCAGCAAAAGGGCACAACATTCGGTGCCGCAGAACTGAACGTGGAGTAGGTCCTAGTGACAACGTGCGTCGCTTGCAAATGGCCAGGCCCTGATCAGGGCCCGGTAGTGCACAATCACCTGCACGCGTTTTATTCTGGAACATTCTGAAGTCAGCCAAAGGTGAGATGACAAGACTTCGGCAAGTCAAGGCCGCAGGGGTGCAGCGCACTCTCAGGATTGCGCTTCGTAATATTTAAGCTGCTTATTTTAGTTGCCAATACTCAAAACCACATGTCGTGCACGGTCCCACATGAGAACTCGTGCTCCCAGGCAGACTGATGGTGACATGCCCACGATAGTGATGCTCGACATCAAGGCACAACTGTCTGATCTAAATTTTAAAGTGCCATAAAGTTATTGTGGGGCCTGATACGCTGTGCAGGTGGCGCTTCAAAGTGCCGTGACACTCGTGATGCTCGCAAGGACGGGCGCATAATTCAGTCAACATACCAAAAGCAGGGCTTCAAAAACGCCACTTGCAGCTGTGGCTTTGCGATGATAATAGGTCCCTTAGAGGCGGATGCCAGGCTCGACTGACAGGCAAGTCTCAGGCAATTTTGTAGCTTGCTCGACTATCAGAGTGCGCTGCGATCTGCCTGCAATAACCCCGCATTAGTACACGTAGGGTGGCGGATAATACCAACGTAAACGATAGACATCGGGGCGCGTGATGCGGCCTGGCAGACGGGTCCCGCTGTTTTGCCAGGCTGGTTGCTGGTTGCACAGTAGGGTGGAAGCAACAGAAGACCTTCCGCTGACACTCAACACGTTTTGGATGGAACCCTAGCATGAAGACAGCCAATTGTACTTGCATGTAAGCAGGAACATGTGTTTTTGCTGCTGACATGTGGCACTGGCTGCGACCATCTGCAGGGGTTGCTTGGTCAACTCAGCTTCTTCAATCACGCAATGGATGCCCCAACGTATGCATTTAGTCAGCATCTAGACCATAACAATCGTATGGCCAGCAGCAGCAGCTGGGGTCCCACAATATCGGTGCAGGCAGCGGCAGCAGTGGCAGCGGCAGCAGCCAACATACCCCAGCCCTCAAGTACGGGCGTCACTGACTGCTTAGGCAATACTGCTCAGGGCATAAGTTCGAAGGATGTTCACATCAACTCCGACCAACGTGCAGTGGCACTGCAACAACTGCAAGCGGCAGCAGCAGTAACACCAGAAGGCGCTGTACAGGATCTCAGCAAAGCTGCTGCTGCTGCAGCCGCACCGACAGGAGCAGCAGTGGCAGCAGCAGCCACATGGCAGCCAGCCGAATGTATTGCAGCATCAATGGCGACTGCCCTGGAGCAAGCGGCAGCAGCAGCAAACGATCAGCAGCAGCAGCAGCAGCCTGGTGATCAGGAGGAAGCAGATCATGATCTAGATCAATCATTGGACCAAGACTGTGATCCAGACCATGATCACGATCACGATGAGCAGCAGCATGATGATCAAGATCACGATGGACAAGATCCAGATCACAACCTTGGACAAGATGACCATGAGGACTTGCAGGCAGATCTGACATTTGAAGAGGATCCAACAGCAGATACAGCAGAAGCTGAAGGGGATGACGCTGCTGCTGTCATCAACAACATATGCATGGTGAGCTGTTCCTGATGCAGCGATCTGGCACATTCCTTCTGATTTCCATGGGTGTGCTAACCATTCTCCAGCCACATGCATGCTAGCTGGCACTCAGGAACAGTGATGCCTAATATGTTCTGCCATCAAGTTGAAACACCTGCCCCTGAAAGGGCTCAGGCAATGCTGATCCACTGCTGCTGCTGCTGCTGCTTTGATCACAGGCTGGCACCAAGACTTTGAGCAATCTGTCCAGCATGAAACCCTAGTAGCAACTTCTGAACTTTTATTTGACACGCTTGCTGGCTGCACGAGGACACACTTTGCAAGCCCATCTTGATGGTTTCTGTGTGAATGCAGTGCATTGGCTGAACCCTGGTGGCCGTCAGCATCTCCAATGCATGAAGCCCAGGGTGGCCCACCAAAAGCGCAAAGCCAGTTGCTAAATGCATACTGTTGCTGCTGCTGGTGTTCAGGTTGATGGTTGTGATGTTGACCTGTCTGGCATGAAGCCCTACTTCAGGCGCAGCAAGATATGCCCCGCACACCAGAGTTCTGCTGTTGTGCTGGTGGAGGGCCAGGAGTGCAGGTTCTGTCAACAATGCACGAGATGTCACCCAGTCACAGAGTTTGATGGCACCAAGAGGTATGGTGTGGCTCTGGGTGTCTTTGAGAGACATGTGTGAGTGAATGGATGAATGAATGAGCTCCGCGTAGCGCTTGGAGTAGAGTGCTAGCGTGAGTTGAGGGAGGCTAATATGTGTGTCAAGGCGACTCCACATTCCCTAACGTACAGTGTGGGTTATTGTACTGGCTGGCTTTGCATCTGCTTTGGTTTTAAGTTTGCTGTGCGTCACTGTATTGATTGGCTAGTTTCATGTCTGCTGTAAAATCACAATTCTGTCAACTATCATGGCATTTCGGTGGGGGTTCAAATACAGGCCAATATGATCACCTAATATGACACGAATGCTTTGTCTGTATCAACAGGAGTTGCCGCAGCCAACTACTACACCA
Source organism: Coelastrella sp. UTEX B 3026 (assembly GCA_002588565.1). NCBI lineage: Eukaryota > Viridiplantae > Chlorophyta > Chlorophyceae > Sphaeropleales > Scenedesmaceae > Coelastrella > Coelastrella sp. UTEX B 3026. The sequence goes on along the minus strand of NSMO01014781.1, from coordinate 20 downwards.
CAACAAGAGCCGCAAACACC
>NSMO01014779.1:0-12550 GCA_002588565.1 Coelastrella sp. UTEX B 3026 | reverse complement strand
TATCTGCACCAGGCATGAGCACACTACAAACAGGCACCCACAGGGGTTGCTGCGTTCCGTTCAGCTACACCCGCTGGCTGTGATGACTGGTCCAGCTTGCAAGCTGCAGGCCACTACAACTGTGATCACCAGCTGTTACTGCTGCTAGCACTCGGTACCACAGTGAACATCAGAGTAGCCGGCTGTTGGTCATCAGCGGGATGGACTCACAGAAAGATTAAGCCACGTCTGCCTGCATCAGCACACAACAGAACCAAGGTTGAGTAGCACAACACGTTGTACGTTGTATCATGCTTGACCATACAGAACAGCAAATCTGCAAGCAGAACTGAGGTCGGTGAATGCATGCCGGCATGATACAGCCGAGTGACAGTATGGTGCCAACATGCCATGATTAGCCTGATACTGGTGTCAATGCTGGTCCACGACATCAACGGCATCTTCATTGACAATCACCAGTGTTGATAACCTGTGAAGGGTGTTCCTAAGGTGTGAAAGCTGTGACTAGGCTAGGCCAGGTGTACTACCCTAGTACAGCTATGTGTTACCAGCCTAGTACAGTTGATTTACTACCATGGTAACAGTCGAGAGCTGTTACTAGGGTGACTAACCCTGTTCTAGGCCGTAACTAGGCCTAGAATACCCTGTCTGGGCTAGTAACGAGGGTTAGTAATATTGGAATCTGTCCGTAGTTAGCAGCAGTGTGACGTTGGAGACAGCGACAAAGACTGAGAGTGACTCTTGAATGTTTCAAGACAAGGTGTCTGCAATTCGTTCGCGCTGTAAGGCATTTGAACAGCCACTGAAGTTCGCAGTCATTGTTGTGAGACGTTGGTGTCATGTTTTGCCTGAGCTACGTGGTCTTTCAAGGGAACGCTTTCAAACCATTGAGCAGCAGCTTGCACAGGAGCCAGAGCCTTCGGCACCTACCAAACCTTTGGTACTGCAGTGTGACGTTGGAGATGCTGACTGGGACTAGCAGTGACGCCTGGGTTTTCCCCAACACGGCAGAACCTAAACTCCGTATACCACACAACAACGAACGAGCCAGCATGCATGGATGTATGCTCTATATAAGCAAAGCCGCTAATCTCATCGACGTCTTAGCCCGGCCTTGATGGTCGATGTGCTCCGGTCATGGTCCCCTGCTGACTCCCTACCCCTGGTGCGGTCCTTCACCGGCCTGTCTAGATAGATATCTGTTGAAGCTGAGCTGGCACGACACGTCAGCCCGCGGCGCCAGACGGCTCCGCCTAGCACCCAGGAGCACTATTCAACTTCAACACAATCAATTAGACATCCAGAAATCTTTCGGTTTGACTGGCCTGTTGTGGGGTTCCTTCCCGTCCCTGTTTGGTCAGCGCTAGCTAGGTGAGTGGAGGAAGAATTGGCGCGGAGTGCTGATCGGCTTTCAAAGGCATGCGGATCTGACTTCGTGACAAACCGCTTAAAGCTAGCTTTGACCACAATTTGTGCTGCATTGGCCATGCATTCCAGCTCAACATCCGAAGCCGCCAAAGTCCCGGCGGGCGACATAGAAGTTAACTTTCAGTTAACTTTCATTGTCTTGAAGACGCAAAACCACAGCAAGCAGTACACGCAACAAGTAGTACGGTCCAGCTTGCCTCGATTGGTGGCCTTCCATGGAGAAAGTGGGTCAGCTCGGGCCCCTCGGGGGAGTGCAATCCTGTGTTCGTGAGAGTGCTGGCGCCGGGACGCACAAGCTACTCCTGCGCTCACACATCGTCGGCACGGCAGCCCACGCATGCCAGCTCGAAACCCTACACAGCCACCACCGACGATTCAGCTGCCCCTCAAGCCACCAGCTACCCTGCGCCCCGCACTGCGTACTACGCCAAGTAGCCACCACAGCGCCAGCTGGATTACCGATGTGTGCCAGCGCATCCTGCTATCAGTTGCCTTGCTAAAGCGCCGCAGGCGCTGGCGGGGGAGGGTGGCTCAACACTTGCACTGACAGCAGAATGGACTTTACAGCAATTGCTGCGCAACTGAGACCTCAAACAGACGACGTCCGCTCCAAAGGCTCTACTGCAACCCACACTAGCGTCTAACTCACTTTCAGTAATAACATTATTGCTGGCTGTTCACATGCTGTTCTGCGCTTCTATCTGCTGCCTTGCTGCTGCTAGATCTTCTGAGGGCATCAGAGCTAAAAATGCTGTCAGCCGCTGCTGTGCTGCCTTCAATGCTGAGGTACTGAACTTCACGAATTCAGCATTCTCAGCCCCGGAGATCTGCATAGATGGAAATAACAGTGTCATAACAGAAAAATAACACTGTATCTCAGTACGTTTCCGATGGCTGTAGTAACAACGAGAAATAGCGTACCTGTGTTTCTGTTTCCAGTGGTAAGCAGGGATGGCTACAGGAGTGGACTTCAAACTGGTAAACCTCCCTTCTCTTTTAAGGATGGTGAGATCACAGCAGCAAAAGGTAGAGCACATGTTGAAAAACCTATGGTCAGAAGTTCAATTCTCTTTCTTGCTGGCAGTCATGATTCCAACAAAAGCAAATGGGCCTGTCAGCTGCTGCCATTTCCCAAGATGCTACGCTGGCACAAGTTGCCCTTGCCTCAGCTGATGGGAAGAAGTGAATCAAATTCATGTTACATAAGCTGTGGTCTAACTCACCGTTCGCGTGGGTATAGCATCAAAGTATTTGTTGTAGTCCATAGCATCCAAATACTCCAGAAACTCGCCCGCCAATTGTTCCGCTTTTGGTGCGGTACTGCTGTCCAATAAGGCAATAGCATCAAACAGTGCTTGTTCGGCATTTGTCGGTGCACCTTTGATCCTTGGTAGGACCAGTCTCAGACTGCTCCAGTCAGCATCTTGGATGTACTGGTTGCATTCGCCTAGCTGAGCCTGTGGTAGCAGCAGCAGCAGCAGTAAGGGTGTCATTCGGAGGTATTTGCCATAAAGGCATAACCCCTCTCATTAAGTGCTGGTAGTCATGCTTCCCACAATCTTAAGGATGCAGTTTGTTGGTGTGGATTTGATTCTTGGTAGGACCAGTCTCAGACTGCTCCAGTCAACATCTTGGATGCATTGGCCGCATTCGACTAGCTGGGCCTGAGGTAGCAGCAGGAGCAGCAGCGGCGGCAGCAGCAGCAAGGGTGTTATTGGCTGGAATATATCTGCCTTGAATGCATGTGGTCTCTTGTTGAGTGCTGGAGATCATGGTTATCACGATTTTAGAGAATGCAGTCTGTTTGTGTGGCTTTAGTGCAAGGCAGGATCAGTCTCAAACTGCCCCAATCGGCAACTTGGATACATTGGCTGCATTCGCCTAGCTGGGCCTGTGACAGCAGCAGCAGTAAGCCTGTAGCAGGAGCAACACTGTGGCAGCAGCAGCAGCAACAAGACTGTGGCAGCAGCAGCAGCTGCTGTAGCAAGATCATGGTGGCGTGCAGTGCACCTGGCCTTGTGCTGCTGCTGCTGCTGCCCTGCAGTACCTGAGCTTGTGATGGTTGAGTGGTATAGAAGAACAGGGGTTGCCGGGGTTTCAATCTCAAGTCCTTGGTTGGTACAAGCGCAATCTGTTAGCATCTGACTCAACAGCACATGTATCAGCACTCCCTGAATTCACCCTGTTGGAGCTTGGCCAGGAAACCCAGCCTGGACTTGGAGTCCAGTCAGACAGGCAGTAGTTCAGTTATACTCTATTTATAACAAACAGTACCTGAGCTTGCAGTAGTTGCGTGATGTAGAAGAACAATGGTTGACGGGGCTTCATCCGCAGATCCTTTGTTGGTATAAGAGCACAAACAATCAGCAACCAACTCAGAAAGCACGTATCAGCACTCCTTGAAAATCACCACGTTGCAGCTTAACCGGAATCAAGTCCAGTCAGACATATTTGAACTAAGGAATAAAGAGTTTGCAGCTCATACTGTTGTTGAATCCGTTACACCTGTTGGGGGCATACATAGGCTCCCAGCACTGACAGGTCAACTCCACACAGGGGCGCTGTTCAATCGACAAAGTGTCAATTGCCTAGGTTTGGCAGTACCTGAGCTTGTAGGAGTTGGGTGATGTAGAAGAACAATGGTTGCCGGGGCTTCATCCGCAGATCCTTTGTTGGTACGAGAGCAAATGCCGTCAAGCCCGCCGTCACAAGGGCGCCGATCGCCAAGCGTTTGGTGATGGTTGCTTGAGCTTCCGGAGTGGGCCCGGATGTTTCTGCTGTCTCGGTTACACCACCACCTGTTTGGCAGCAGCAGCAGCAGCAGCAGCAGCAGCAGCAGCAGCAGCAGCAGCAGCAGAGAACACACATTCACAAAGTGCCCGGGCCAATGCCCTCCATGTGAACAGTGTGCAAATGTGCAGTGTCCTGCTAGTGTCCTAGCACAGAGGCAAAAGCCCAAAACCCTTTGTTTCCCACCTGTGAAAAAGTCCACATCAGCCTCACTGAGCCACGCCGTCCTCTTGTTAGCACCTACAATGAACCAAAAAGAGATTCCAATCAGGCACCAGTTATACTTCTTACAGCTGCTCACAGACACAAAAGAGCGTGGTTTCTTCTGTAATAACTGGTAATAACTGCAGTAGCTGACACAGCTGCGAGGAGTGCACAAAGCAATGCAGTTGATACAAGAACCGATACAAAACCTGACTGATTGACTGTGTCATTGTGTGGATCGAGCGAACTAGTGCAGCTGCGATACTAGCTGATGGTACTGCTTGCTCGAGCTGGAGCTGCCGCTGCTGCTGATCCTACTCCTTGCTTGCTGTCTTCGGTTTTTTCTACTTCTGCAGCAGCTGCTGCTGCTGCTGCTGCAAAAAGGCCGCCGTTGAATATTAACCAGGCTGCCATTGCCGCCGCTGTGTATGCCTTGCTGCTGCTGCTGCTGCTGCACAAATGCCAGTGTCCCTCAATTGCTGCTGATCTCCACATATCACCCTGCCTGTATCTTGAAAGCACTGCTCTGCTGCTGCGGCTGCAGGAAAGCTGCTGCTGCACGAATGCAGTGACCCTCAAGTACCCAGGCTGCTGATCTGCCAGAACCTGCTGCTGGGGTAGGACACACAAACAGTGCTGCCGCTGCTGCCCCACACACATGCCATTTCTGAGTGTTTGGACATATCTGTATCTTGATATCACCACTGCCACTGTTGCTGCTGCTGTCAGAGTAGCTGCTGCTGCTGCTGCTGCTGTCAACTGCTATGATACGAACACGTGGGCTTTGAGGCAGTCCTGTGGTGGAGATAGCAACCACTGCTGCTGGTGGCCCACTGGTGGCAGCAGCGACTTGCCAATGTGGCCCCCCAACGGCTGTTATCATATGTCAGTGCTGTCAGTCTACACACAACCAGTATGAGCTGTCACCACTGCTGCTGCTGCCTCCGCCGCTGCCAAGGCTGCTCCCCAGCCTGCTGGTTCACTGCTATCGTGCTGCTGCTGCTGCTGCTGTGGCTCACAGACAGCAGTTGTCTGTTGTAATGCTGTCTATCTACCCCTAACCATAAGAGCTGTCACCACTGCTGCTGCTGCTGCTGCCAGGCCTGCTGCGGCACTACCATCGCGCTGCTGCCGTTGCCAGAGTGGCTCACAGATAGCATTTACCAGTCGTCTGTGCTGTCTATTTGCACCTACCAATATCTGCTGTCGTCACCACTGCTGCTGCTGCTGCTGACACACAAATGACAGCAGCAATATGCCTGTGTAACCAACCCCACGACAGTTCCCAGTTGTCTGTGCTGTCTCATTGCCAGATCACACCACCTGCTGCTGCTGCTGCTGCTGCTGCTGGCGTCCATGTGACTCACCCCATGGCAGTTTTTCGGTGCTGTCTATTTGCCCGCTAACACCAACTGCTGTGAAGGCTGCTGCTGCTGCTGCTGCTGCTGTAGCTCTGCTGCTGCTGCTGCTGCCGCCCCTGTGACGCATATGACTCACCCCATGGCAGTTCCCGGTTGTCCGTGCTGTCTATTTGCCCGCTAACACCAACTGCCGTGAAGGCTGCTGCTGCACTGCTATGCTGCTGCTGCTGCTGCTGTAGCTCTGCTGCTGCTGCTGCTGCCGCCCCTGTGACGCATATGACTCACCCCATGGCAGTTCCCGGTTGTCCGTGCTGTCTATCCGTTGAGGCTTTGACTCCACAATGTCTTTGTTCACCTGCAGTGAATGATATGCTTATGACTCTGCTGTAATCAACGATGAAAAGGCTGCTTCTAGTGCTGTGGAGTGAAACATATTGCTGATACTGAACGAAAGGTGATAACAAATGACAGCTTCACCATGGACGCAGTTTTGTTGGTGTGTGTATACACACAGTATGTACTGTGTGTCGGGTGCGAGATGCTGACAGCTGTTCACATACACTCTAAAGGTGTCATGTGCCTCGGCAGTGGCTTAACACGGCCATAGACTGCATTCAATCTTGCTGTAGTCGGTGAATTGTGCTGGGAACGTTCGCTGGATTGATTCTGCTGCGAACCACAGACCCACCCTGTTCTCCTGTAGGTCAGCAAGTTCCTTCTTCAAACGAGCTGCTTCTTCCTGTGCCGCACGTAATTGCGCTAGCATATCTTCATTTAAAGCCGCTCCGCCCCCGGAAGCCTGCCCCTGCTCGCTCTGCTCTGCTCGGCATACACATCGGTGACGATTGCTGTGGTGCAGATGCTTGAATGCAACGGTGCTGACAGCGGGCGTAGGCCTCGCGGTGGTGAATGGTTTAGTGCGCGTGAACAGAGTACTATTCTGCATCCTGGTTTGTTTCAGATCGTTGGCTGAGTGAGGCTTTGCTATTTGTCCGATTGCAAACTTACAACTAGACGTGCAACATGTGGATATAGAACGGCCAAGGAGGAATTAAAGCACGACGGGGCCCTCTACTGGTGTTCCCGCCCTCAACTTGCCGCGGTGGAGTAACAGCAGTACCTGCAGGTACAACCCCGTGGACTAGTGGTGGGTTTTGCCAAGACAGGTCAGCGCCCCGCATGAGCACAATCAAACCTTCAAGAGCTTTGGCACTGATGCTATCTTATCATCCCATATATCACACATTGCAAGATGGCAGCTGCGGCGCCGTGTGTAATGTTCACAGCTACAGCCTGGTGCTGGGTGGCCAATGTATGCTTGTTGCCTTGAGCCAGGGCTGCCCATGCCCCCCAGATCGGTTCTGTTTTCTGCTTACCACACACATGCGGGCTTTGTACCAAATAATCTGCAGAAGGCACGTGCAGTGCCCAGGCACTGACAGTGGTCCGGGACCTTGACAGTACATGTGGCTGTCATAACCTAGTGGTCACTCCCAAGTTCAAAGAATTGATGCACGGCTGCAAGCAGCCAGCCACTACATCAAGTTTGTGACCGTGTACTGACACGTGGCGAGCTCAAAAGTGCGTTGCAGAGCAGCTGCGGGCTCGTCCCGAGCACAATCGCAACCATGTTGCTGCAGAGGATCGGCAGCAGAGGAGCTTTCCGTAATGCTGTGTGCAAGGTGTCACAACGTTTAAGTTCTAGTCGCTTATCCACACGCGCTGCAGCAACCGAGGTTGCCCCCTCAGTGGCTTCTTATCCTGCCCCCGCCTACAAAGTCAATCTCGATTTCAAGTTTATCGCAAACAATGTAGACAAGATAGCGGATAATTGCAAGCTACGTGATAGCTCAGCGGACCCACGCCTCGTAGCCCAGCTTTATGAGGAATATGTATCTCTGAAGGCCTCCAGTGACAACCTGCGAGCTAGCAGGAACGAGAATAGCGCGGCTATGAAGGTATATCTATTTAGCAGCTGACAGTTAGTGCCATTCGACAGCTTGGAAGCGGAGTTACAAGGGATTTAGCCCCTGTCCAGCATTCTGCTGCTGCGTACTGCTGTTCTGTTGTTTTGATGCTGTTCTGTATATCCAGTGACCGCCAAGGCCCTTGTCATTAGATACGCACGAGGCGTCACTCACTAATCACTTTTTTCAAGCGCTTTGCCATGGCAATTGTGGTAGCAGAATCGAATGGAGGCTTGCCTAGATTTTACTATTGCTACTTCAATTCATATGCATCGAGTCTTAGCAGCGTGTCACCATCTTAAATGAAGTTGCGTGCTTCACAAGTGATACAGCCGCTCATCCTGTGGCTGCTGATTCTGCTGTGACTGCTCCTGCTGCTGCTGCTGCTGCTGCTGCTGCCACAACAGGGCAAGCTTGAGCCTGATGCTCGTCAGCAGCTCATAGCCAAGGGTCAGCAGTTGAAACAGCAGCTGGAAGAAGTAGAAGCCAAACTAGTGCAGGTAATACCCATAACATCCGGCATTGTGTCACAGCAGCAGCAGCAGCAGCAGTCCGGCATTGTGTCACAGCAGACTTGGCAGCAGCAGTCTGACCAGCAGCGAGGGGAGACAGCAGCAGTACCTGTTTTAGGTATACAGCAGCTCACAAGTCAACGGTTAGCAGCTCAAATCAGCAGTTCAGGAAGAAGTAGAAGCAAAACTAGTGCAGATAATACACATTACACCTGGCATTGTGTTATAGCAGCAGCAGATATGGCAGTGGCAGCAGCAGCTATGACAGCAGCAGTATGACCAGCAGCAGGGGGGGCGGGGGTACAGCAGTAGCTGTTATCATCACATAGCAGCTCACAAGTCAAGGGTCAGCAGCTCCCAACAGCAGCTGGAAAAAATACAAGTGAAACTAGTGCAGGTACTACTTACAACACCCGGCATTGTGTCACAGCAGCAGCAGACTTGGCAGTGGCAGCAGCAGGCATGACAGCAGTATATCCCAAACAGCAGGGGGAGGCAGCAGCAGTAGCTGTTTTACGAGAACAGCAGCTCATCGAATCAAGCGTCAGAAGCTCAAACAGCAGTGGTATTAGTAGAGCTGGAGAGTAAACTAGTGCAGGTGATGGACCTACCTCTGGCTAGTCACTATGCGAGGTTGGCTGTTGCCAACACAAGGTTGTATATCTATTCATAAATTAGACCAACACTTCCCAGCAGTGACAGCGTTGCTACCATAGCAGTTGAGTTTGCATCCGGGCCGCGGAGGCAGCAGCAGACCGAGCAGCAGCAGTAGTCACTGCAATCGCAGCAATGTTAATGAGGCGGTGGCAGCAGCATTATTTGGAGAGCTGGCAGTGGGGCAGCAGCAGTGGCAGCAGTGGCCGGGGGCGGGAGGGGGGGGGGGGGGTAGTGCAGCTCACAGCCAAGGGTCAGCAGCTTGAGCAGCAGCTAGAAGAAGTAGAAGCAAAACTAGTACTGGTAGTGGACCTACCTCTGGCTGGTCAGTATATGTGTAGCTACCAACCAGCCATAGCCGCATGGCCAATGGCCCCGCGCCCCATCTCGGAGGCGAATGCACTAGCTGGTGCCGCCGAAAGTGATCAAGCCAATAGTTGCCAGCAGTGACAGCGGTGCAACCACAGCAGTTGAAACTGAATCCAGGCCACAGTAGCAGCAGCAGCAGTCCCTGCGATGGCAGTCATGCCAGCGGGGCGGTAGCAGCAGCATGATTTAGAGGGGTGGCAGTGGGGCAGCAGCAGTGGCAGCAGTAGCAGCAGTAGCTTGTGAAAGCGTGGTCTTGCACAGACATTGTGAACGTGTGATCTTGTACAGTCGCAGCAGCGCTTCTCGTAACTTGCTGCTACTGCTGCCATTGCTTCCATGCTGCTGCTGTAGGTGCTGAATGCATCACAATCGGGAGGGCAGCATTTCCAACTTGAAGCATCACTGCACATGCCTGCCGGCCACTGGAAAAATGCAACAGCAGCGGCTGCTGCTGCTGCTGCCGCCTCTGGCATTAGCGCCCGTGCCTGCTAGACACATCTGAATGGTCTATCAAAGGAACCCAAACTGAAACATAACGCTGCTGCTGCATCTGCTGCTTCTGCTGCTGCTCTTGCTGTAGGTAGAGAATGCATTACAGATAGAAGGTCAGCGCATTCCCAACCGTTCGGAACGCATCCGGACGTGCCTGCCAGCGGCAAGGAGAATGCAACAGCAGCAGCAGCAGGCGCCACTTCTGCCGTTACCGCCAGTGCATGCTAGACATATTGGCGTGCTCTATCCCTTTCCAAGGAATCCAAATCAAACATAACACTGCTGCTGCTGCTGTTGCTGTAGGTGGAGAATGCACTACAGGTAGAAGGTCAACGCATTCCCAACTTGACGCATCCGGACGTGCCGGCTGGCGGCGAAGAAAATGCAACGATACTGGCAGAAGTAGGCAGTCAAAGGCAGTTTGACTTTCCCGTCAGAGATCATGTGACAATCGGGGAGCAGTTAGGCATCTTGGACTTTGAAACTGCTTCAGAGGTGCGGCAGGTTATGCGGTTCATAACAAAAATGAAGCTATGTTGGTTAGCAACACAACGTTTCATGCGTGAGCATGTCACGGGAGGGGGGGGGGGCGCTGTAGCGTGGCTTCATGAGCGAAGTAGCTTTCCCATGTAACATACCAAACCAAACCAAATGTTAAATGTTTATTGTTGTACCAACGCTCTACTTATTTTACAAACGAAATATGCCAACTGCCCATGAGTCATAAACAATGTGACAGTCATAAAGCTCAAGGCTTGAAAAAAACATTGCCTGTTGTGTTGATTGACAAATGATGATTCAATGATTTGGCCACTGTATTTTGTAAACTACATGTAGGATGTCAGGCGGCAAGCATAAGGTTCAGGTCCATTGGTAAACATTCTTGATTTTTACCAATCCTGCATTGGGGCTGTCATTCTTAATTTTTCTGCAATCCTGCATTTGGGCTGTCTCTGCTGTCTGAGCATTTGTTTCTGTAGGTGTCAGGCAGCAAGTTCTACTACCTGAAAGGAGCCGCAACGCTGTTGGAGTTGGGTCTGGTCAACTGGGCCATCAGTCGTGTGGCGGCTAAGGTTTTCACTTCAACCAGACAACACAAACAACCTGTACAAGGCTAATTTGGTACCGTACTCTCACAAATATTGGCTGCGTTTGCTGTACTTTGTGTAGGTGTCAGGCAGCTAGTTTTATCATTGAAAGGCGCTGCTACACTATCGGAGCTGGCTCTAGTAAACTGGGCCATCAGTTGCATGCCCGCTAGGGGCGTTAGAAACCTTCTTATGTGCAATCATAAGTGTGGGTGTCCTGTGCTGTCCCTGCTGTGCTTTCTGTAGGTGTCAGGCAGCAAGTTCTATTACCTCAAAGGAGCTGCAACGCTGTTGGAGTTAGCCCTTGTTAACTGGGCCATTAGTCGTGTGGCAGCCAAAGGCTTCAACGTCCTGAGCACACCTGATCTAGTGCGAGTAGATGTACTGGAGAAGTGCGGTTTCCAGCCACGAATGGAGAACACACAGGTGAGAATTGCTCATGATAGGCCGCACATGTTCTAGAATTACGCAGAATAGCGAGTATGTATTGGAAAAATGCGGTTTCAACCCACGAATGGAGAACACACAGGCGAAAAATGCTCAATTGCAGCTGAGGACTGTTCAATATGAGGCAGAACAATGTAAGTCTTGTGTTGCGTGCACACGTTACATGCTTTATGTTACGAAGACTCGATTGCCTTGCATACTCAGACTAAAAATGTATGCAATGCTTCCAATTGACTTGGGTGGCTGACCTGTCTGACCTATTCTTTCTGTTTCGAATCAAGGTGTTGTTGGGTTTTGAAAGCACTGTCCTAGATGCTAAAGAACACCCTGTAACCACCTGTATTCTCAATGTTTTCAGATGTAAGAGCCCTATCTTTTATTGCATACAATGCATCATGAACCAATTCCTAGCAGTGTCCTGAGGCTGCTGCTGCTGCGTGTGTTTTCAGGTGTACAGTGTCAAAGACAGCAATCTGTGTCTGACGGGAACAGCCGAAGTCCCATTAGCAGGTAGGACCCCCTGACTCATTGTTTCCGTGACCCGCCGATTCGCCGTCTGTGCCCTGTGAACTTTTCAATACTAATAAATTGTCTCTTTTTTTTGCTCTGTTTTCAAGATGTGACGTCAAAAACTGTTGCCAAGTCTGTTCTCCTAATAGCATGTTTTCTGGAACGTTTGATCGCGTTCCAGATGGCTCAATATACCAGTCATTTGTGTGTCTCCATGACGAGGTTGAGCTGACAGATGTGTATCAATGTTGAGTGTGTGTTCAACCTGCACGCAGCTCTAACCGCCTTCGAGTGCATCATTTGTTTGCAATCAGTAACCCGCAGTGCAATCAAAATGCCGTAGAGAGTGCCATCTAAAACGGCTGAATCTTCTACATGTAACCTTGCCTCTCTCAAATGCAGCTACAGATCATAAGTTGCTCTATCGAAGTTTCTCAATAAATATGGTTCCATTTGTTTTCAATTGATACCCTGTTGCTGCTGTGTTCAGGTGTTTACATGGACAAAGTCTTGAATGAAAAGGATCTTCCAATCAAGATGGTTGCGTATGGACGCTGTTTCAGGACAGAGGCAGGAGCAGCAGGAGCAGCTGGCAAGGGGCTGTACAGAGTACATCAGTTCACAAAGGTTGGCATGTTTGTCATTTTTTGACCTCAAGCGACACTGTGCCCTGTACGACATTACTTGTGCTGAACGCGTTGTGTTTGGTCTTTGGCTTGTGCTGTTGT
>NSMO01014778.1:0-12559 GCA_002588565.1 Coelastrella sp. UTEX B 3026 | reverse complement strand
GCATGTTAAAGGCCCTAACCCCATAGCAACATCATTCAATGTGAAGTTCACTGACACAGGAGACAGGTGTCAGGTGATCACAGAATTGGAACCAAAAACAATCATGAACAACCGTGGAACATACTGTGAAGGAGATGGCCATCTCCATGGATGATTGGATTCAGATCCAGTAAGACGGCTGTATCAATAAATGGTTCAAGTGGAACACTTGGATCATGGGAACAAAAATGGCACAACAGTTTGGTGCTCAAACCCTGGGAACTCTCCGTAGACTTGTGAGCATCTGATCATCCATAAAGTGCCAGCATGATAAACCGCAGCCATCTGGAGGTACCATTACGAGCAATGCAGTGCAGTGTCGCATGCTACAACACAAGCACATTCAAATGCACTTCTACTTGATAGCAACCAAACAATGATCACAGTCATGTTCACAGCAGACATAGCATGTCATGTTTCGCACTTCCATTAGTCCTGCTGACATGGCTGGCAAAATCACCAAACACGAGGAACTGGGATTGTCATGGTCTTGCAGCCATTCCTTGGGCCAATGCAAAGGTGCCAGTCACTGTTAAACGAACTTGCAGCCAGCTTTGGTCTGCAGACCAAAAGGGCACTGCTCTGTAACAAAGAGTGCACACCCAAGCTAGCCACAGACTGGCTCAGATGGCATCAGCTGCTGCTGCTGCCGCTGCTGTGAGAAATGACATAGCCCGGCAACTGAAAAAGTACTGGGTGTGATTCTAGAGCACGACCAACACTGCTAGAGAGGCTGATGCTGCATTCTTCCACCTGCACCAAATGATCACACAGTTGCTTTGACAGCAGCACTACTACTGACACTAGCAGATGCTTCATTCAGTTGCCTAGAACGCTATAAAAACGCAAAACAAAGGCAACATGCGCTTTGAACCAGCAACCCCAGCTACATGCATTATTCATCACCATTCTGATCAAGATAACATTAGTTCAGGCTGTCTATGAAAGCCTAGAAGTCACAAAGCCACAACCATCGATTGTATGCAGTGTTGGAGGAACAAGTCACAATGTGGAGGGTCAGAATCCTGTACACCTGGCCGCCCTGCAGCTGTCGACACAAGCGAGAGCACAGCTGCAGCCGCAAACAGTTGGCTGCCCGAATCATGCACTCGCACTAGCATCATCTCCATACAGAAAACAAAGGCGCTGCTCAGACCTACAAATGAAGGCCCTGGGCCAGGGCACAGGAGCCCAAAAAATGGGGTATCAGACAGCAACAGCCAGCATCATGGCAGCCAGAGCAGCCAGCATGATCTGTAGGGTGCGGCCAGCTGCCAGCTGCCAGCTGCTGCTGCCAGTGGCTGCAGTAGCCCCACTGGTGTTTTGGGTGTATGCCAAGGCACTGGCTATAGCTGTGTCATCATACTTGGCTTTGCCAACAGCTGCGCAAGTGGTGTTATCAGTGGCAGCGTGGCAAGCTGTATACATGCTTCGCACCGTGCTGGCAAAAGTGCCAGAACTGATGTCAGCCAGTAACACAAATTCGGTGGCATCATGGTTAGAGCAACTCCCTGACGAGCTGTCCCAATAACAGGTGTGGGTATCTTGGCAGGCATCATTGGTGAAGCGACTACAATCTTCCAATTTGCTCAGGGCCTTGTCATACACAGTCATGGATTCGCATGAGCCCCTGCAGCGCAAGCATGAACAGATTGATCGCCATAGCGGAGTAGTCTTGGCTGCATGGAGCAACCGCATGATAGATCTGAAGCAGGTGCCACTTCTAACGTGAATTTTGCCAGCTGTAGACAACATGGATACCTGGGTTCTTTGGCACTTCAACTGCTGCAAGGGTGGTACCATGCCAGGTGACTTGTATTACACGACCTTGTCACCAATCAGGCTAGCATATAATGCCATATACGGTATTCATGCTGCCTTGCAGACCGGCTCAGTGACACTCAGTAATGCTGACCACCATTCAGTGTGGGTTTGAGTGGTTGCATCCCAGACATCATTCGAGTTGAATTCTTGTATAGTAGCAACATCAGCCATGTCGCTTGGCATGCAGGCCGCTTCGGTACCTCGATTCGTGGTAGCACCCATAGACCTGCTGCTTGTGAAGATTGGTGTGAGGGCACCAGATGCACTTGTTTGGTTGGATGGGTTCAGAAGGTGCCGACCTGTGTTTTTGTTCTGAAGTTCATTGAAGATGACTGCTATGCACGGAGAGCGGCACGTCGATGGATCGAAAATTTGTGCTGGCATCACATTGGCATTGCACTGCAGTATTCTGGCAGCCTGCAAACAGGGGAAACAGTATGGTACTACTACTACGATCTATACAGTACCCCTTGCTTCCACCACCACCACCACCACTGCCACCATCACTGCTACTACTCATTGCTACTGATCGGTGCTAGCGCGGTCACAAGCACGCAGCAAGTTTTGGTGTGGTGCATTGCGACACTCCAACAAATCATGCATGGCTACTATAGCTTAGGATGGCCAGTATCCGCAGGACATGCGCTATCAACGACATCAGAAGCAATCATGAACACCAGTGAGCAGCAATACAATTGTTGTCACCTTCGACCCAGGACAAGCCGCCAGAGCAGCGGTGCTGATAGATTCCATCGTGCATTTCCTGGTCGCACTATTCCATGAGCAACCTATGTATTTTGTCGTCGGCTGGTCGCACTGCTCCTGAGAACTGTAACTTGGGCACGCAGCGTATGCCGCAGCGAACTTCCTGGCCAGGCTGCAAACAGTAGATACAACGCAAATGCTTTAGGACAGCAAGCATCGCAAACGAGACTGCCTACATCTTATTCTCATCTTACGAGTCTTGCTAGCACGGTCAATCACGCCGTGAATGGACATTCTAGGACGCTGACATCTAGCACTTACTTTGAGGCTTCATCTGTGGCAGGCACGCTGAGCACTGCGGCAGGGTTGAGAGAGCACTGACGATTTGCAATCCAGTTGCATTTTGAGACCTTCTGTTCTGCCAGGAGGGAACGATCGCTGGCCATTCCGTGTTTAGCAAGGAAAATCAGGGTGCCTAAACTGCAAACTGCAAACAGTGGCATCGACGGTCCTGCCATGGTCCGCGATGAAACAGGCACTGCATGAAACAGAGTTGATCTGGCGTTGCAATATGCAGTGAAAGGGAGTATGAGTGATACGCACGTTATGGGCTATAAATGCCTGCACGCAAGGGATGCCAGTGTCAATCCGTCGCAGGGCCGCGTGTCGTGTGAAAGTCGACATTGACCGGACTCCTTGTCTGACAGATGGCGCCGTTGTATTCTATAGCCGAGTCGCAGATCCACATCACCCCAAAGCAACTGTCTACACTCTGTCCTCAGGACAGTGTCCAGTGATCACCCGCCGCCGCTGTCTTTCTGGCAGTCACTAGTGAGTACTCAGGGGCAGATGGTATCGATTCCCAGTGGAGGACAGTCAGGTCGTATCTTGACCATTGCTTGCCTCTGCAGCTGTACAGCAGCAAAATGTTTCGGGTACCGTACCCAGAAGTTCTGCCTTGTCTTGCCAGTGCTGATGGTTGCTTGCCACGGCGTCTCCACCCACACAGGAGCTCCTGTCGAGAGACAAATCTAGTCAACGCGCCTGTTGCCTGGCTGGTCTGACTGTACTCCAGTAGACAATTCACCAGTACATAAATATGACTCGCTGCTATGGATCGTCTGCCGCATACTATGCGCAGTGCGGATCAATTGTATCGTTATCACCTCCAGCCCAACAGTATGATTACAATGTGCAGCGAACGCGGCTGCTCTGCTGCAAATACAGCCGTTCTGTGGACAGCTAGCCCAAGCCGTACTCTATGTGGTTGCAAGTGCTTTGGCACCATTATGTGAATGTGTCTGCGCTTTATCACACCAAGTGACTCTGCTGCATTGTGGCCCACATGTGTGTTTCTGCACTCTTGTTAGGAGAGTACATGCCATACAAGAAATACAACAAAACCTCACTTTGGATGGCTGCAATTCTTCATGAGGCTCGCCGTAAAACCCAGCTGCTTAATGCACTTCTTACAGTTCAGCTTTGTTTGGTGCTGTTCTGCTATCTGGACTATCTCCTGCATACACAACTTGAAAAGAAAAACAGAGCAATATCAGTCAGGCTGCGCTTGGCAGGATTCAATTGCGTCTCTGCTACAGGCGCTAGCCCTGACTTCACGCACTCTGAATACATGTCCGCCAGTCCAGATGCCAAAGCCTCCCGGCACCCTGGGCGGTGGAAACTGTGAGCCATGCTGTGTGTGCAAGCAGTAACATGTGGCGACTGTGTTCAGCAAACCAAAGCAACAACCGCAGTTGTCAAAACCACGCAAATCAATACATGCTCAGCTTGGTCAACCCACTGGCAGGCCTATCATAGTCCATGGCATCTCTCAGCAACACCACATCTTGCATCTGCAGGCACAGCAGACAAAGACAGCACATCCCAGCAACATAGCTAATGTTGATGTAATAGGTACCTGTTTGTGCGGCACCCGTAGTTGGCCATGCGGATAGTCAGACTGTCACAATATGTAGGCATGCAGAAAGCGCACTATGGACACAAAAAACAGCTATATCAATTGCGAATCTAACAAATTGTAACTAATACCAGGCAAGCGTGGATGCAGGACTCATCAACAGGGAATGAATGGCGCCAGGACAACCACAAGCACCAGATATGCGGGCCTTGACAAAGGCCTTGACACTCCCACACCCCACACATGCGGTGTCTGCTTCCTGGACATGGGACACACAAGACCTGATACATTGGCGGTGTTTGGACAAGTAAGGTTGCATTCGTGACTGCGTACTACAGAAGTTTGACGCTAGTTACACTTCAGGTGCTGCAGTTCAATGTGCTGGGAGTATGCAACAGACAACGTTTCAAGACGAAAGTCGGGATGCCCTTTACACCACAATGGCTCTCAACAGCACTCCCCCAATCAGACAGAAAGCAGGTATGATGGCTTGGAGATGCGCTATAGACCGACAATACTCGCTATTGGCTCTCATCAGCTTGAACACAAATTGCAAACTCAGTTGCAAACTCAGCGGCTGTAGCATCTCCATCTGAAGCTCGGCAATGTGCACACAACACATAAACATCCAAGCAGAATGGACCTGCCGTGTTGTAGGTACAAACCGCTATGTCGGATGCCAAGCCAACCGATTGCAATGGCAGGGACATTGTCCAGAAGTTGTCTAGACATTTGAAAATATTTCATTAATGCACCAGATGCCATAAAGCACCTTCAGCATTGTGTAAGGCTAAGTCGACTATAGCCTATGCATACTGAGTATGATGATCCTCAAGTTTTGCGTACAATCGTATATGCCTTGCGAAAATCACAACTGAGCAGACATTGAGTTATGTGGTGTCTTAGCATAAGTCCAGGTGCAGCTGATTTCGAACCACATGATCTCTCTACTTGCAGTGCGGGCCAATCTTAACAGCTTGGATGCATCCTTGGACAACCCTGTTCCAGATCTGGTGCACAGAAGACCCATTGCTGATAACGTTGCTCCTGGCCTAGGCTTGCCCCTGAGCCTCACCTGAGGTGCCCTTCATGCCAGACATCATCAGGGGGAAGTGGAGAGTTAACACGTTGACCAGCTTGGCCACTGCCCTGATGCACCGAGTGTGAAGTATCCTCCTGCATCACGAGCAGTAGCAGCCAACAGCAGCAGCATCAAGGGGACAAGCAGGCATCTAGCACTGGTGTTTCAATTGCTGCTATCCCCGGCAGTGTGTTAGAGGTTACACCTATCGGCACCATTAGCTGCAGCAGCGGCCAACAACGGCAGCAGCAGCAATCGGAAGCCAAGCAGGCAGTAAGTACTGCTGTTGCGGCTGCTGCTTTCCACAGCAGTGTGTTAGATGTCGGCGCCACATGCAGCAGCAGCCAATAGCACCACCACCAGCAGCAAGAAGTCAAGCAGGCAGTCAGCACTGGTCTTACAGCTGCCGCTATCCCCGAAAGCATGTGGGTATTAAATTCATCAACGCCATGAGCAGCAGCAGTCACACTTCGGAAGCCAAGCAGGCGTTCAACGTTCACACACAGTGACTGAGTACTGCCAGTGTTTCGGCTGCAGCTTTCCGGCAGTGTGTTGGGTATAAGGTCTACCAATACCATGAGCAGCAGCAGCCAACAGCAGCAGCAGCAACAAGAAGCCAAGCATGCGGTTAGCACTGCTCTTACAGCTGCTGCTGTCCCTGCTATGAGCGGCAGCAACAGCAGCAGCAAGCACTCAAGCTGGCGGTCAAGTATTGAGGCCGTGATCGGCGATCATTGGCATTATAGTGTGATCCGATCACACTGAGTCATCGTTGACGTTACTAAAAAAACCAAAACTATCGGATAGGTCACTATCGGATGTCCAGCTGAGCAGTCTCGGAGTTGTGTGCTCCGTTTTCAAACCCAGTGACAACTTTTTCACTCACCAGCCATAGCTCTGTGGCAAGTCATGGCAACTGATCAGTTGATGGATGACCGTCATCCATCGGATGGATGCCTGGGGTTTGCGCCTTTGATGCAAGTATGGCGGTGATAGCATCATGACTGCTGCCAGCAACTCCCCGGGTGTTGTTGTTTCCTATGAACTGGGTTGCGACTCGGCCGGGCCATAGAGCTATGGCTGGTGGGTAGCGCACTGCGGTACAGGCTCAGCTTATTCATACTCATGAGTCATAGCAGAACAGACTCAGCACCCGCAGGGGCCAGCCGATGCAATCATGCTTGCTTCCGAAGGGCTGAGACGACTTCTATCAGTGCCACTGATAAAAGGCTTTTATCAGTTACTTTGATTAGTGAACAAGTCGGCGACTGGTTCACACGCTCAACTGGTTACATCGGTCACCGTTTCCAACCTCTTTCTTTTTCAACGGTTTCCAACCTCTTTGGTCATATGATCAAGGGCCTTCAAGGCAACATGATTCACTGCCAGACTGACGGTGCCGCCCAGCACATTGCACCCGGTAGTTTATGCTGGAAATAACGGAAGCCTAGGTGGTGCTGCCAGTGTCATCAGGCTGGTGCCTGACTGAATGCTCATACATGTTCAACTGTGCTGTAGCGCGTAGCCAAAGTGGAGCCTTAGACACCCTAGCCTAGGGTACACCAGTAACGTAAATGCATGTTACAAGCCCACCCCCTAGTGACATCCCTGATCTGAAGACAAATTGTTCTATGCCATGCCGTGGCGCGAAGGAGACGGGGCCACATGATCACGTAATTAGGAACAAAAACAATCATGAACAGACGTGGAACCCATTGTAAAGGAGATGGATGGTTGAATTCAGATCGAGTAAGACGGCTGTGTTGATAAAAGGTTCACGTGGTACAATTGGATTAGACAAAAATGGCACAACAGTTTGGTGCTTGAACCCCTGGGAACTCTTCGTAGACTTGTAAGTAGCAGTATAAATCGCAGCCACTTGGAGATACCACCACGGCACACTGCACTGCATCAATGCTACAACACATGTGCACAGAAACATACTGCTACTCAAGTGACAGCCAACTAGTGACACAATCATGTTCACAGCAGGTAGGGCATGTCATGTGTTGCACTTCTATCGGTCCCCTCAATAAGGCTGGCAAACTAACAAAGATTTGAGAAAGCCAAATTGTCACGGTCTTGCAGCCATTCCTCCGGCCACTGCAAAGATCGCCGTCAACAGCATGGGAAGTTGCAGCCAGCCAGGAAAGGCACTGCTCTGTAACATAAGGTGTACACGTAAGCTAGCCGCACACTGGCTTAGATGGCATCAGCTGCTGCTGCTTTGAGAGATGACGTAGCCTGACAACCGGGAAAGGACTGGCGGTGATCTTGAAGCACAACCAACACTGCAATGTAGGCTGATGCTGCATCAAGTGATCACAAAGTGGCTCTGACAGCAGAACCACAACCAGCACTACCTGATGCTCAAACAAAAGCAGGACAACGTTTCCGCAATAATGCGTTGAAGTTGCTAAGGGAGCCGTTGAGCAAGTTAATTTAACCAGTTGCCCTCGACACGCTATAAAAACGCAAAACAAAGGCAACATGTGCTTTGCACCAGCAACCTCAGCTGCATGCATTGTTCATCACAGTTTGATCAAGATAACAACAGTTCAGGCTGGCTATGGAAGCCTAGAACTTGCAAAGCCACAACCATCAATCGTATCAGTGTTGCAGAAACAAGTCACAATTTGGCGTGTCAAAATCCTGTGCACCTGGCCGCCCTGCAGCTGTCAACACGAGACCACAGCTGCAGCCACAAACAGTTGGCTGCCCCAACCATGCACTCGCACTAGCATCATCTCCATAGAGAAAACAAAGGTGCTACTCAGACCTACAAATGAAGGCCCTGGGCCTGGGAACAAGAGCCCAACAGTTGGGGGCTCACACAGCAAAAGCCAGCATCATAGCAGCCAGAGCAGCCAGCATGATCTGTAGGGTGCTGGCTGCAGTAGCCCAAGCACCATTTGCCTTTGGGGTGTATGCCAAGGCACTGGCTATAGCTGTGTCATCATACTTGGCTGTACCGACACCTGTGCAAGCGTCCTCAGTAGCGGCATCATGGCAAGCTTTGTACATGGCTTGCACAGTGCTGGCAAAGGTGCCAGAACTGCTGTCAGCCAGTACAACAAGTTCGCTGTCATCACGGCTCTCGCAAGCCCCTGAGGGACTCTGGCTTGTGCTTGCTTGCCACAAACAGTTGCGGGCGCCTTGGCAGGTAGCGTTGGTGGTGTAGTTGGCACATGTTGCATCAGCGGCAATGATCTTGTTAGCCAGAGTGACGGTTTCGCATGTGCCCCTGCAGCGCAAGCATGAGACCAAAAGGTTGCCTTAGCGAAGTAGTTGACTCTTGACCGCATTGCACAACTGCATAACACATTGATCCAGGTGCCACATCTGATGTGGGTGTTGCCAGCTTTGGCCAACTGGAAACTTGGGTGCTTTGGCGCTTCATGAAGTGTTACAGCATGAGCTGATCAGCTCCGCAAGGGTGGTACCATGCCAAGTGACCTGTGCTACACGGCCTTGTCACCAATTAGGCCACACATGGTATGCATAATGACTTGCCAATCGGCTCAGTGACACTCAGTGACACTTACCACCATGCAGTGTTGAGGAGACCAGTGGTTTGATCATAAGCACTGGTCTCATATCCTTGTATAGTAGCAGCATCAGACATGCCGCTTGGCATGCAAAGTGTCTGCGCGGTATCTCCACCCCTGGTAGCACCCATGGACATGCTGCTGGTGAAGATTGGTGTGCGGGCACCAGACGCACTATCTTGGTTGGATGGACTCAAAAGGTGCCGACCTGTGTTTTTGTTCTGGCTAGCAGGCATAGCACTAGTGAAGTTGACCGCGACGCACGGAGAGGTACAGTTTGCTGTGCCCAAGCACTGCAAAATTTTGGCTACCTGCAAAAAAGGGAAACACAATGGTGTTGATCATGCACTGTGGGCTCCTGACCCAGTTTGTTGACCCACTTGATAGTGCATGTGGGCAGCTGGCAAGCTGGTCATCTGACTTGTGGCTACACGGCATAGAGGCTGCAGCTGTGTGCCTGATTTGCAGGTGGCTGGTCAGTGAGAGCACTAGCACCAATCAGTTGCAAGTTTTGCTGGTACAAGCAATCACAAGCATGCAATATGTTGCAGGGTGTGCAAACGACACTCCAACATTCCATGCAAGGCGACTGTAGCCTAGGGATGCCAGTATCTGCAGCACATGCACTAAAAATGACATGTACATCAGACACAGGATCACAACACCAGTGAGCAGCCATGCAGCTGTTGTCACCTTCGAGTCGGGACAAGGAAGTAGATATTCTGTGTCTACATTAATGGTCGTGCACTTGCTGGTCGTGCTACTCCATGCGCAGTGTACGCCGTCGGTTGTCGGCTGCTTGCACTGCTCCTCAGAAGTGATACTCGGGCACTTGGCGTATGCCGCAGCGAACTTCCTAGCAAGACTGCAACAACAGATGAAACATTTGAGTAGTGAACAGCAAGCCTCGCAAAGCAGACGGCCTACATTCGATAGTTGACTGGCACGGTCAACCACGGCATAAGTGGACAGTCTAGGGGCAAACGCTGCAAATCATGACGCAAGCAGCGCTAACATCTTGCACTTACTTTGAGGCTTCATCTGTGGCAGGCACGCTGAGCACTGCGGAAGGGTTGACAGAGCACTCAGAATTTGGATTCCAGTTGCATTTGGGGACCACCTGTTCTGCCAGGAGGGAACGTTCGTAGGCCATTCCGTGTTCAGCATGGAAGAGAAGGGTGGCTAAACAGCAAACTGCAAACAGTGGCATCGGCGATCCTGCCATTGTTCTTGATGCAACGGAGTGTTGACCTGGGCGTGCTTGAGAAGCATATCCAGTGAACAGGAGTGTGCAGTGTTGCACGTATTACGGCTCTAAAGGCCTGCACGCAAGTGCCAGTTGTCAACTGATCGCAGGGCCGCGTGTCGCGTGAAAGTCAACATTGACTGAACTATTTGTCTGACACAGAAGTATGCCTTTTCAGGGTCTGGGGGGTCCTGAAAGCAATTTCAATGCAATTTCAAATTTTCATTGAATCTTCAAGGTGGAATGAAATTGTGGCTGAATCGCAACAGCAGCAGCTACCTGCAGTGATGGATGGGCCTGCGCGCGTAGGCCTTGTGCGTTCAAGGCATAATTCAACCGTGGTGACGATCCTCTTTAACCTAGGTTAAATCAAAGCAAACACTTCGCAGCTTCGCTCATGCAGCAACCACTGAGCAACCGGAAGGCAGCTACTGTCTCTCTAGTTCAACAGGAAAGCTTTGCTATGGTATGGTGCAGCAAGAGATGCTGATACTCTGCTGCATTCGAGGAGCCGCTAGATAGCATACACGAAGATGCGCAGCAGCCTGTTGTGATCTGCTAGCTGTGGCAAGGTCGGCAGCAGCTGCTATGGCAGGGGTGCCTGCTGCTGATCGGCCCTGCGTCAGCTGAATGATCATCATAGGGCCTCATGAGGCCCTATTGTCGGTCTGATGCGGTGATTCATGTCTTGGCACTTTTGCACGTACTCTGAGAGCACAATAGCATCAGCTAAGGCCCATCTGGCGCTGTCCGTCAAACGACCAATCTCAAACAGTCAACCAATTTCACCAGCCTCACAGGAGCTCAAGATGGCTGATATTTTCATGGAATTGAGGTTGAATTTACTGAAACTACTATCTTGAAATCTGGAACGGCACAACCCAGAGCAGTCATTACTGCACCCTGTCCAGTGATTCTGCCGCCGGGCCTTGCTAGAAGAAGAAGAAGAAGAACCACCCTTTCCGGCCGCAAGGCCTTTGGGGCGTACTTGGTGGCTCAGCCACACTGACACACCAAGATTAGACCACCCTCCGGGGCGCCTTCAAGGCGAAAACCCCACTCAGTGGGACTGAAAGCCAACTCACGCCATAATATCACTCATGCATGACACATAACTGAGCACAGCAGGCTCTGATATCAAGCCGTCCTGCGGCAGATGCACTAGTGCAGTACTGCAGACACTGTGACATATACCAGAAACACCGTATCATACGGCCGTGCCGTGCCGAACACATGTGACATGCCACAACTCAGTGTGAATACCATACTGTATTCACCGGGCCATGCTAGGCAGTCACTCACGGGTAGATGGTAATGAAAGCGCCCAGTGGAGTACAGATAGCTCGTATCTTGACCTTTGTTCGACTCTGCAGCTGTACCAGCAGCAGGATGTTCTGGGTGCCGTAAGCAGAAGTTCTGCCCTGTCTTGCTAGTGCTGAAGGTTTATTTTACAGCGTCTCCCACACAGGAGCGACGAATTCAGTTGAACCGCCTTGTCCGGCTGTTCCAACTTTGCTCAACTGGACAGGTTATGATTGAACATGCAACTCGTCACTGAGTGCCACCAGGATCGTCTGACGCCTAGGCCTGGCCTTGCTTCCAGCAGTATCGTAACAATTCGCACTGGGCTGCTCTGAAGCAAGATACAGGCCATTGTGTGGGCAGCTAGCCCAAGCCGTACTCTGTGTGGTTGAAAGTGCTTGGCACCATTGAACAAGAGAATGTGCCTGCACTTTGACAACTCAAGTGACTCTACTGCATTGCGACCCACACTGCACTCCATGTTAGGAGGTTGAACGGCAGATACTCATAAGCTACCCACCAGCCATAGCTCTACGGCCATAGCCCCCGAGATGACATGGCATGCAAAAAATAAACAGGGCCTCACTTTGGATGGCTGCAATCCTTTGTGGGGCCGCCAGTCTCAGCTGCTTTATGCCCATCACGCACTTCTGCTGGTCAGATGCGCTCGTCATATTGTGACAGTCTAACTATCGGCATGTCCAACTACGGGTGCATCACAAACCTGTATCTCTTACATCAAAATGAGCTATGTAGCCTGCTGCGTTGTGCTGTGTGTTGCCTGCTCACTAGGCCGAAGTAGGCTTGTTTGATTAAGTTGGCTATCAAGCCTACGAAGGAGGAAGACGAAGGGTAGGTCAAGCCCCCGGGGCTTAGTAGGGGTTGATACCCTTCGT
>NSMO01014777.1:0-12598 GCA_002588565.1 Coelastrella sp. UTEX B 3026 | reverse complement strand
GTAGTCCTCAGCCCCATGTTCCAAGGTTTGACCAAAGGTCGTAGTGGTGCCTGCAGGGTGTACAGAACAAGAACGGTACATATAAACCTACTCAGCCAACAATCAGGGCTCATGTTCTGTTGCACCTTGAAAGGCTTGGGCATCCGGAGCTGAGCCTGCTGTGCTATCAATTTTTCGACTTGCATTCACCCCTCAGTGATGAGTAATATAAATTCAACCAGAAGCAGCTTGGCTCATTACTGCAAGTTATCCCTGCGCCCGTGGCACTCAGAATTTTCTTACATGACTGAGTTTGCATGCAGCATTACTGTCAGCCTGCAGCACACTGCCACATCAGTGACACATTTCACATGAGCTGGTTCAATGCTGAAGCTTTGGTAAGCGCATATGTGGCTTGCGCCATGGTATAGTTCACCATCCACCAATCACAACCCATACTGCAGACTCACCTGACAGGTCATTGAGCCCTAATCCTGTAGTGCCAAAGCCAGTACCCAAGCCCAAGCCAGAACTTAAGTCCAGCCCTGTGGTGCCAGTGGTGAGCCCCAAGTCGTCATGGCCTGTTACTCCTGAGCCCAACCCCAGGCCGCTCAACCCTAGGTCACTAAAACCTGTTGTGCTGGAGCCCAAGCCGGTAAGCCCTGCAGCGGTGGCTCCCAAACCCAACTTGCTAAGGCCTGTGACATCTGCTAGACCTCCAAGCCCTACAGATGATGCTATGTTTCCTATGTCCGGCCCTCCGGCTGCCAGAGCGCCTAGAGGGCCTACTGTCGATGCCATAGAATGTAGAGATTGGCCTAGGTAGCCAGCTGCCAAACCCTCCGATGACGGCAGGGCTCCTAAACCGCCCGCAGCAATCAGTTCCAAAGCCCCGGGCGAGGGCAGAGCCCCAAGGTTGTGCCTGAAACCCAAGCCCTCCAGCCCATAGAAGTTTGCGAGCTGAGATGCAACACCCGCTTGAAGGACGCCTCGTTGGTTGTCTGCGATTTTTGCACCCACAAGGAAGTTGCCAACTCCTGAGAGCTGCTGGAGGTTCCTGCGGTTACTGCTTGACTGTGCTGCCGCTGGTAACCCTGACGAATCTGCTTGGGGTTTGGTGACATGTTTCCTGGCAGCCGAGGCTCTGTGAGACCGCCCAAGTCTCAGAGGTGTTTCCTGGTTCTGCCGCCGCTGCCTCTGCCGCAGATGTTGCCGCTGCTGCTGCTGCTGCTGCTGCTGCTTCTGCTGCTGTTGACCACTGGGTGCAGTTGCGTCCAGACTGCTTGGTAGTGCTTCCTGCAGCCAAAGCATAACAACGGGCTTGTTGAGAGTGGCGGCCACCAGACAGCACCCTAGGTTGTCTAATACAGCAAGCATGCATCTAAACCAAGCGTCAGTTTCACCCAGTGCACCGCGCTCAGCTCGTGGGGGCTGCATGAGGCTTCAGTCAACTGTTCTTGCGCTCCCACCAACAATGGGCTACGGAACCTCTGATCAGCGAAGGAGCTGCAGCCGTCCAAGGCGCATGGATCCACTCCGGAGTGCGCGCATCAACCACCAGGCCTAGGTGACGGTTGAGCGGATCAGCTGCCCTTCGATGCACTCTTTGTCGCTGTTTCAGTCCAGATTACCTCATTCTGTTGGCACTTGATTTGCTGATTGTGTGCGTCTGAGCAATGTTTGCGATTGCGCTCTGCCAGTGGCACGCATGGTCCGCCAGCCTCGCATGGTTCTCGCGCCTCAACAAGGGATGCAGGCGCCGAAGCTACTACTGATATGAGTATTAAAAAGATCAAAGCCACCCTGAACATCGATACCATTCCAGCCATGGAGGGGACGCTCGAGCGCGGCTAAGGCCTGAGTGATAGGGATCAGCACCTACTGAGGCATCAAGAAACAAGAAAGACTTCGAGCTTTCGCGCATTGTCCATGTTGGTGCCAGTTGGTGCCTGGTTCAGACCAAGACGCGCTTTCTGACATCGTTACGCTTGTTACAGGACTGCTCCCGAGGGTTGTCTGAACCAAGTTGATATGGGCTGTGGAATGCTTGTGAACTGTATAATATAGGCTCTGCTGAAATAAACGCTTGCAGAAGTCAATGCGCGTTGTCCTGGGGTTCGAAGCTTAGCAGGTTCGCGCTGGCGCGATCCCACAGTCTGTTGTCAACCGGAGGAACTTGTGCAGTCTGACACAACATACCAGTCAATACACATGCAGATAGCATGTTTAGATGCAATAAGCATGCCAGATTGCTGCATTGGGCGCAACTGAAGTATAGCTGCTGGAGTCGTACCGTACAGCAGTACTAGTGCCCTCCTGCCCCTACCGCATCAGCACTGCTGCACGAGGCAGGGATGCAATCACACAAACAACAGGGCGTGTGTGGGTAGAATGAGATATAGCTTAGCGCCCACTTGTGTGGCAAATGGTGCTTGCGAACACAAGTTTCAGGCCACACCTAATGCGATAGACCCGATACCCGGTGAGGCCCACCTGCCTAACGGGTAGAATTATGATAGATGGGTACCCACCTAAACCATCTTATTTTTTGGACTTCCACCTGCTTAATGGGTAGCTCTAGACTAGATGAGTAACTAGATGAGTAACGAAGTCAAACAGCCCCGCGTGACACGAACGCCTAGCTACAAGCCTGACTATTGGGGCCAACCTTCTCTGGCATCACATGCTCACAGGTCCACTGAAAGGGGATTCCACACTGGGCCAGTGCGCGCCAGGACTTTTTGCCAGCACCTGCGCGCACATATGGAGCTGCCACAGGGACATCAAATACACTCAAACAAGAAAGGGATTAACAGCACTGCTAGTCGCGGACAGGGTGCTGACATAACTTTATGCCGTCGCCACTGAGCCCAATTCACTCAGTTCAGCTGCTGGTGTTGTAACTCGGAGTTCTGTAAAGCAGGCACACAACAGCAACAGACAGCGTTGTTTTTGCATTGCACAGACGAGGTACACGTCAGTCCTGTCAAGGGCACTGGGCAATCTTGACTGGCATAGGGATAGGTCCCAATGACCCTGTGGCGGTCATCCATCCTGGGCCGGTGTGCATGTGTGATACATCAGACTGATATATATCAGTGAGGCAATTAGCAATGCAAGCATAAAGTCAGGCTGACCATTGCAAAAATTGAGAGATTGAAAGCATAAACTGCCATGACAGGGGGTTGCTTGTCTCCGAGACACATGCATGTATGAAGCAGGAGCAGAAGTATACATCGGGTGGCGGCCCCTTGCATGTATAATACAGCAGTATTCAGCTATTTGCTTGGCATTACCTGTTGCATGAGCTAAAACTTCACATGCATGTAAATCAGTCCCCCCGCATGGCACTGCATCTTTGCCAGCGCATCTATCTTGTTGCATTCGCTCATTTACCTTTGCATGTGTTAGATCAGTGACATGCTGGAGCAGCTGGAATTACTACAGTTTGCCCCCACTCCTGGAGTCCAACAATTTTTAACGTTACAATTGCTGTCGGTGCCAAGGCACAGTGGCCATGCATGGCATTCCAAAGTTCATTTGCGATTTAACCTCAAAGTTCAGCCACCAACCCTCACACCTCTCTAACAGGCCTGAAACCATACTACATCATGATGTACATGATCATGTATCACGCTGAGCACTGGCCTTCCCGGATGCATTCACAATGATAACATGATGCGAGAAAGTTTGGGATGAAGCTCATGCACGCACAAGACGCCATGACACCAAGCTGTAACATGGTCTTGCATATGCACATGAAGCAAACACGATTGCACAAGCATCCTGTCATGTCAGGGACCTCGAAGCAGGTATGCTGCATGATCAAGCAGACATGACAATATGACGACTTCAGACCATGCAAACTTATGGGGTTTGTATGATACAGTCAAATGTGTTGTCTGATACTAACTCAGGCATATGCATGCAATGGTGGCCACATCAAAACGCCTGGTAATGCAGAACCTGACAGCCAGAGGACACAAACAACTGCTATTTGGGATGTGACAAGTGTTGTGCACCTGAGAACGTTCTGCAATATAGTGACTCGCCAGCCACAATATAGAGTCAGCTCGGACAAAGCACCCAAGCAGCAATGGCCTGCACAAAAGGGAGTTCAAAAGCCTGTGCTATAACCTTGATGTGACCCACCTTTCCATCCACGCTGCACATGCCAAGCTAAACAGCATGTTAGTAGCTGCATGCCACCGCACGCCACAATGTGCAATGCTGCTATCCACCGAGCATCATAAATCTGCCAACCATCAAAGTACGCAGGCTGGCCACATCGGACAAGTACAAGGCATAAGGAGGCCTGCTGCATTGGGCATGCTCTGCCGTGACAGTCCCTAATACCCGCGGTACACATCCAGCGCACAACATGGCATACTGCGGCCGCACAATGCAGATGTTGGATGTGCAACTGCCAAACAGCAGAATCACACTGTCAATCACCATCAGCATGAGCTGCAGAGACTGTTTTGTTGCCTTCCACATCTAGAACAAATCATTCCACTCTCAACAGCTATGAAACACTTACAGCGGCAGCACTCTAGCAGAACTCAGCCGCAGCCAACCAGCTGCTGCACAAGGTGCACGGCACCACATGATGATGACGGGTGCCTGTGCCCAAGGAATCGTATGACAAGGCACCAGCAATGTACACCTCAACAGCCATGTCAGACAAAAGCTAATAGCATGCATATGTGGACGCTGGTTGCCCGTACGAGCTTCTCATGACGTTCAACTGCCAAGCCAGCGTCATATATGGACTCTAGCTGGGGGAAATCCGCTAACTGCTGTGATACTTTTTGAAGCCAATGTTGTGCTGCTGCAACAGTAGTCACCACATAGCCGACACGCTATTGAGGCCTCAACAGGCTAGCACACTCTGCCCCATGCAGGCTTTGCAACACAACTATGCACCTCTGTTACACCTTGGTAACACTATTGTTGACAATATCCACAATGTTATTGATGCACAACATTCTCTGCTCCACTTCAATCAACGACAGCCCTCATCCAACCACGAACGAAGCCTCACGCCCAACCCCGTGCCAACGTCCAAACAAACAGCACGCACGTGCATACCAGAATGATGAATTTACCAGCTGCGGCCGCAAACCCTGCAAACCAGAACATGCAGCGCCTATCCCAAGACGTAAAAGCTGTTGAGCAAGATTGGCCCAGAAGCGTGTGAAGCTCTCCCACAGTATGCAAAGGGTTTGGTTTGATGTTATGCAAGCGCCAGTGCAAGCACCACTGATCATGCACATGGTGTGCCAAACTACCATCACCAGCAAGCTCACAATGCCGACAACACCTGCTACATTCACTGCAGCACATTAGCAAGCACCACCGATCGTAACAGCTACGCACAACAGACAAATCTCTTAGATAGGGCAAAGCAGATGCGGTGTAACAAAACAAGGTCCACTATGCAGGAGGCGAGATGCAAAGGGGGAACCAGAAGAACACATACATTACAGTAGCAGAGCTGATGATGGCCCCAGACACCTCGGACTACCACGTAGCTATAAACAACCCCACTCTGCAGCCTCCACATGAGCTCCACAAGCGCACCTAACTCAGTGCTCGTGGCTGCCACCACCACAATGCAAGCCCAAGCTGTCTGCAGGAAGCATCTGAGCTTTGCTGCTGAGCCCTGTTGGACAATTCCCTGATGATGTGATGCAGTTTCTATCGCATGTGAGCTTTGAAATAAGTCTCTTCTCCAAGGGCTTCTGACAGGCTTTGGGATAATGTATAACTCCACACAGCCCCTTCAAGTGTCACGCAAAGGCCGCCGTCCATCTAACAACTGCACACCCTGTTGCTGCTCAGCTGTTGCAGCTGCCACGGCTTCCGCCAGCGCTGTTGCAGACCCGCCCCGCGGTATATTTTGCTGCTGTTGGTGCTGCGTATGTTGCTGTGCTTGGTGTTGCTTCTGCTGCTGCTGTAATGCCTGGGACTTGCTGGCGTAGATGCGTTTGGCTCTGCTAGCATCGTCAAACCAGCCGCCAACATCTTGCTCGCTGGGGATGTAGTCTGTGATGCTTGCAGGCGAATCACGAGTATTTGCACCAGCACCTGCATGTAGTCACACATCAACCAGCCCTTGTGAGGCTGGACTGGACTTGCTGTGCCTTACGGCTGTAACAAAGATGATGCAACCTTTCAGCCAACCAAGCTGTCTGGCGTGTTTGGCAATTCTGCTTCAACAAAACTTGGAGTGAAAGTGCCGAAACACATCTGTAGCTTGGATGGGTGAAGCAGTGGAGCCAACCATGTGACAAGGCTGTGCAGCGAACAGGTTGGTCCTCAAGTTCCTGTTGACAACCGGTCCACTGGTGTGTGATGGTGTGCAACAAGCACTCACAGCGACGTACAGCATTCGGCAGACCACCAACACGGGCAAGGGCCCCTGGATTGCGAAAGAAACCCATCCACACTCGTAAGTGCATGATGTATTGCTGCTGAGAAACCATCCACCGTCACTCATGCGCTGACTAGCAGATATGCAGCTGAATAACAATAAACCCTTGTTATGTCCCACCGGGGTGCTTCTGGTGAGCTTACGTACACATAGCCACCCCCCCCCCCCACCCATAAACCAGTGCTTGCCAGCCACCCCTCTCGAGCCCTCCATACGATATAGGTGCATGATGAGCAGACCTAAAAACCCACCCAGCAGCTGATCATGCACAGACTGCTCAGCAGCTGTAGTACAGACACCCCGTGTTGGAACGCACAGAGATACTTCCAACGACATAAGATACACACACACAACATGGTACACCATAACCAACAACCAGCGCTCACCAGCAAGCCGTCTTAGTCCCTCCACACTCGTAAGTGCATGATGTGCAGCAGCTAGGAACCCATCCAGCAGTTGCTCATGCAGCGGCGGCAACTGCTGCAGCTCAGCCACTTGCAGGAATCGCTCTGTTGCATCCTCCCAGGTCAACTTGCGCAGCTGCTCATCTGAGAGGGGCTGGGGGTCGTGTGACATGGCATGCTGCAAGCACCTGCTGAACTCCTCAGGCGTCCTGCAACACAGTACAGTTCACAAACATGTTGATGTACGTTGAGCAGCAAAGAAGCAGTACAGTACAAATACCTCTCCATTGTATACAAGAGGCACTTGCTCCATAGCACAGCAAACCACTGGTGCGAGTCATATAACACGGTGTGCTGCAAGCAACCGGTGAACTCCTCAGGCGTCCAGCAGTGACAACATATCATTCACCATCGCTGGGTGCAGAAGGGCAGAGCCTAGGCCTTGTTGCCGTGCTCTGGATCTTCATAACAAGTGCGTGCCAATGTCATGCAGTCTACTGGGCGAGCTGCTGTGCTGGTATGTGATGACAACCTGTAGTAGCTGCAGTATGCGTAAGTGCTGATCTGCACTAGAAACAGATGGACTAGCCAACATAGCCGGCAGCCACTCGTAACAACACACCCGAAAGCATACCAACCAGAGGGCAGCAACGCAATGTCAACCCACGAGCCAGAACAATGCTGTGCTCACCTGTACACCAAGCAGTTGGGAAACTGCGAAAAGAACTTGTTACTCGGGTGGTCAGCACACACCACAAACTTGCCCATAGCCAATGCCTCTGCTGTAGTGGTGGCCACCACATCAGACAAGCTGGGGTTGATGAACACCTTGTACTCCTGCAGTGAAGCATCTGCATGGTCCCGCGGCCCATTGAACTTCAGGTTCAGCCGGCGGCCATGTGCAGCTTCTTGGACCGCCTGCAGATGGAGATGGATGGCATGGTGGTCCAACAAGTCAGTTGCTGAAGTGAGCATATAGACGGCCATGGCAAAATCGATGCCAGGCAACGCCAAGTGTTAATTGACCGGTCAGGAAGCCCACCAAGCTTACATCGCACACAGTGACGTGCAGGATGGCTGCAACTGCTACTGTACAAGTACGCAAGGGAAACCATGCGAATAGCACCCCTGTAACCACACACAGCAGCCTGGCTAGGATATGCTGCATCTGGCCTAGCTCACATATCCCTCTTGTGCAGCCCAAGCGAACAAATCAGCAGCCACACCAGTAGGCCCCGCCCAGCACACGACAGCATGTGAGCCACACTACAAACTGGTCATGATGCATGGCAAACTAGGGCTGGAGTGTCACTGAATACAGAGCCGTATGCGATGTCGAATAGAGCACAAGTCGTACCTGCAGGTCTGGCCCAGCACCATATACATCAACCTCTATGTTGTTGCCTGTGGAACTTGTATGCTCATTTAGCCTGTCCAGCAGCTCAGTATAGCCCTTGGCCCAAAGGACCTTGCCCAAGAAGTAGGCACCCTGAAAAAATAAACAGCAACATGCATTGCAGAAGGATGGAAAAACATCCCCAACAGTCTATTACTGAGCATGGCACATAAACACAGCTGCTCGTGACACAGCTGGCCACGTTGCTGCTCTACTGTAGCTGCAAAGCTAGCTGACCTCATGGCTGTGTACCAACATTGCAGCCTTCAGACTGCAGCACTCTGCACAGGAGTAACAAATCAGCAGGATTCGATCAATTCTGCTGTTACTTGCTGTTTCTGCAGCTCTCTATATTCCAGCGACTTTGCATGCATCCCCATCTGTCCCCGCACCGCTTGTGCAATCGCATGCAGGAATCACGCACAGCACCGACCTTTTGCCACACTTTCTCCCCCTGTGCTGCTGCATCTGCCTTGGCCTGTCCAACCCTGAGGAAGTTAGGGCTGACACCGTGCACAAACTGTGTCTCCTCGCGTGGTAGTGGCTGCACTGCATCGCTCAATTTGATGACCTTGTGACAATAGATGCGACAGACCCATGCATTGATGTGCCTGCACACAGCATCAGCGTTGTCCGTGAGCTAGAGCAGAACATAAATCAATACACAGATCGGTCCTACCACACCTTGGAAATATGAGCCCCTGGCTCGGCCCGAGCACTGCATGTGGCCAGTGACCACGGCACAGCAACCAGTAGCCTACAAAGGCATAGTCATGCTTGTGTCATTTCATGGCTTGTCCTATTCGCAAGCACGCACAGCACAGTGGAGTTGCATGCTGCAGAGCTGATGGGAGCAAGCAGCATACAGACGCATCACAGGAACATAAACTAAGACCTGTTGTGAACCAGCACAGGGTGTGGCAAGCCATTTCGTCATTCACCTGAGAAGCATCTCCTTGACATGCCCTTGCTCCTCCCGCCGAGCATAGTCCAGGTAGTTTGTGTGCATCACACCCACAACATGTTGGAACTTGTCAGTCCAGCGACGACCATGGTGGTACCTGCACAGGTGATGACAAGATGATCACTTCGTGCGTTCATCATGACAACCCTCCAACAACTTACTCTGGATGCAGCTGAAAACTAACAGAGGTCACAGTGAGACATGTGACTGCCGCTGGATAGAAAACAAGCTGCTGGGGCTTACTGGCAGTCCTGACAAGTCCGGCCAGGCTGCTACTGGCAGTCCCTGACTATTTCACTGCATAAGCGCAGGGCCAATGCTTGGCTGACCAAGCCTTGCAGTCTCTCACACAACACGTGAGTGACGGCGGTTTGTACCAGTGTGCCTGCGCTGCCTGCACCCACTGTGTCCCACTGTATGAGCTCATCTGCTAGTACTTTCCGACACCACGTTGACTAAGAAGTCTTCCTTGCTAACTGCTGACACTTGATAACTGTTGAGACGATTCCAGGCTGTACCAGTGTGCTAGCTGCCTGGTGCTGGCTGCTGACACAATCGTGCACTGCTGCTACAGTCTGGCACGTACCAATTGAGATGCTCTGGCTCTTCAAGTACCGCCACATCTGCTTCAGCATCTGGAATATACTGTGTTATGTCACCCACAGGAAGAATGCTACCTGTGGGACAGCAACAACAATGGCTGGCGACAGTTGATGAGGGCGTGCAAACATGATTCAGGAAATTAGGCAGAGGAAAGTGCTGTCCCATGGCGGCAGTAGGTGAAGGTGCGCAGGTGTCAAATAGACAAGCACAGGCAAGTGCCGATCCCTGAGGAGGCCTGGGCGGTAGCAACCACTGCCAGAAAGGTGCCTTGCTGATTGCCTTGTTGATCGCAACTTGCTGAGAACCCTTCACAGGTCAGCGTCAAGCACGCAGCCACTGAGCAAGCACAGCATATCTATGCAGTTGTTACTGAACCACAACTTGAACTAGCACCCAAGTGACGCACGTACCTTTCTCGGGAGCATATCGTCCAGGGTAGAACCTGACTTTGAACCCACACGCCAGGCCCGTCCGCTTTTGTGCCCACTCACGGACAAAGGCTTCCTGGTCTGCTGGAGAATCAAAGGTCACGCTGTTGGGAAAGACGCGCTCCTGATCAGGCTTGGATAACCTGCAGTACGAACACAGAAGCATCACAGTTCTTGATACAGCAATATCAAGTGGCCCTGAGGCGACTCTGGAGCCTGCGGTACGTGCAGTTGCTGCGCCAGGCTGTACTTGTCCACTAACATGAAAAGAATGTGCAGCACGCTGAGTTGCCTTTACCAACGTGGCTGGATGCGCACAGGGCTGACCAGGGATGCTGCTGCTGTTGCCATGCTTGGCCACTGCTTGCTGCTCGACGTCAATGGGTCCGATGCACAACCCCACAACTCGCCAAGCTGTTATGCCGCACTGCTGCATAAGCTGCTGATACAAACCCGACAGGAGTCTGCAGCTGCTGCTGACTCACCAGGGAAGCAGCAAGGTGACCTGTCTGTCCTCATTGTTGGCCAGGTAGGCAGCCCGCAACAGCGGATTCACTGCTGTTCCTGTCATCCATGGTAAGCTAGCTGTAGTGACGATTGCTACAGACCGCCCAGGGTCCTGCAAGCTGCGTTTGGGCTGCTTGCGCTTGTGCAGAATATCCAGATAGTCGCTCATTTGTTGGTACCCACTGGTGTCCGCCTCATGCTGCTGTTGGTCTGACAATGCCATGCCATTGGCCTCGCGAGCGAACAGCACTAGACTGTTGCTGCTGCCTCCTGCGCCATTGCTGGGGCCTGCCAGGTCATCGCTGGCGTTGGGGTCCCTGAAGAACCTCGGTACAAGATCCCAATATGCTGACGCTGCATCTGAGCTGCTGCGCTGCCAAGGAACAAGCTGCATGCCGTCGGTGCTGCTGTTGCGGTGCATGCCGTACTCGCCCGCAGTCTGCATGCTGACTTGCTGCAGCAATGCGCCCAAGCTCTGTAAGTTCGCTTGACAGTTGTTCGCTGTTTCCTGGAGAGTCAGCTGTGCATTCTGTATTGCCTGCCGTGACTGCTGCAGTAAACGAGCTGCGACTGCTTCCAGCTGCCGTGCACCCTCATCTGCCGCACCCCAATTGCTGCCACTGCTGGAGCTGCTGGCATCGTCTTCTGCTTCAATTACTGCTGATGGTACCCCGAGTGGCCTGTCACGCAAAGCTGGAGCAGTAATGGCGCGTGGGAAAGCCGCGTCTGCCGTATCTGGGTCCTGACTGCCGGTTTCAGCGTAGCTGCTGCGAGGGCACTGGTTGTTTTCTGGGTTGAAGGAACTCAGCACATCCCACTCCTGTCGGAGGTGCACTCGCTGGCCTTTTCGCTGGCTGGCTGCTGGATCCGCTGTGAGTAGACTACCTTCTGAGGCTGAACGCTTCATTCCTGTCTCCAAGAAGGACTGCGAGGACTTGACCTTGCGCAAAAGCCCCCATTCGTCCGGATGCGACGTATCTAGCAGCTGCTTCAATGGTTCAAACCCACTAGTCAGCCGTGTCTCAGCCTCCTTTCGGAACTTGCTTTCCCACTGCTCGTAGTTGTTCACAAGTCGCTGCATCCCTGGGTGCACTGCTCCTAGTTTCTTCCATGCTTTTAAATCACCACTGCTGGCCTCCTTAAGCGTCTGTGAAAGGCTCTGGAATGCTAATGCAGAGTCAGTGATAGCAAGGGGCCGAGCCTGCCAGTCGAAAAGCGACTGACCTTGTTGCCAAGGCGTGGGTGTTGTATCAGCCATCATGCAGCAGCAAACGACACATGCCCGCACTTCAAAACAATGACGGTGTGCAAGACCTCAATTGGACGCGTGCATGTATGATTACGTGCCAGGTCACCACGCCTAACAAGGGAACCCTCACTAAACAAACAACTTTCGGTTGATCCCCTGGCTGCCGAAGCCACTGCCACCAAGCTCAACCTGTGGTTGGTTCAGTATTCTCAGTTTTAAGCGGAAGCATACAGTGGGCACCGCCGCACAAGCGGGACCTTGTCGGAGACTAATAGTGTCCAGCTGCGCATACCTTGAATAGCATAGTTATATAGTGAAGCTTATAATTGTATCAACGTTTGTCAAGGAGCCAGCTGCATCCTTACTGCTGTACATACTGCTGCTGCTCCGCCATCCCGTCACATGGCCAAGCGGAGGGCCGAGGATGCAGGGCAGAGGGCGCAAAAGCAGCCCAAACTAGATGGGCCATTACAGCAGCAAGCAGCAGACGCTAAGCAACCAGTTCGGTCCAGCAAGTTCAAAAACAAAGAGAAAGTGCTGGTGCTGGGAACCAGGGGCATCACATACAGGTGCGAAGACCACACATCTAGGGATTTGTTTCAATCTCTGCTTCGTCATCTGCATGTTTTGCT